>CAMXCT020004103.1:0-45964 GCA_947184155.2 Cladocopium goreaui | reverse complement strand
ACATTTTGCCGAGGCACACCCTGACACAAATCCAACTCAGGCGTACAGGAAGAAACAAAGAACTGACAAAGGCCTTCGAGCTCGTATGAAACTGCGAGGCAGACATATAGGTCAGCTCAAACAACAGAAGGTCGCTGACAACCTGAAAGTTTGGGCTCCGCAAACGGGGCATGATGTTCGCCAAATTCTTCTCAAACATAACCCCAAAGAAGAGAGACGCAAACTTGATTTGACGTCCGTGCTTGTTTGTGCCAAATGCAGACGAAAAGGGACACCATGTAGATTCAAAACCACCGCATGCACTGATGAAACTCAACCTATCCCGACTCAATTGCTGGGTTGGATCCGAAACATGGCTTTGCGACACCCTGCGAACCAAGGTGCCATCAGAAACGGACTTGGTATGACTGAAGCCGAGGTTGCAAATGCAAACTTCCAAACCCAAAAAAGAGTCAACGGTAAAGGGCCAGCCAAGTGGCTTAGCGGTCCGTTTGCCACCACTTTTCAGGCGGCGCAAGCTGCAGGGCACTTAGTTACTGAGGTCCTTCCGCCGGATGCCATGCGCCACCCGGACTCCACTGCTAAAAAGTTTCCCAAGGGATACCTGACCTGTAAAATTTGCCACAAGGTTAATCCACTTGGTGCTGTCAAAATCTGGACGAATCCATGCCTGGGACATGATCCCACCTCCAAAGGTTTCCAGTCTCAGAAAAGATATTGGCAGTCTTTAACTAAAACCCAAAAAAAGCCCTCAGTCAAGCATGGGGGAAGACTCTGCAGCAGGGGGAGGAGCTTTTTGCCTCCCAATCCTCCAACAAGCGCAGCCGTAGAGCCAAAGAACATGACCATAATGATAAGGTTGCTGTGAGAATTGGCGAAGCGTCCCATCCAGGACCAAGATCACGAAAATTGCGCAACTTGGATCAACATGTGTCAGTTTGGACATGCAACACTCAAGGACCCAAACAATCGTGGACCTTACAACAGCTGCTCCAAACCCAGGAGCAGGCACCTCAGATTGTGCTGCTTCAGGAATGCTCTTTTAGCCAGGCTGAATGGACCACATTTCAAAAAACTTGTTGGTCTGTGGGGTACAGAAGTTTTTTCTCCGGTGCGCAAAGCACCGTCAATCGACACTACGGAGGAGCTGCAGCCTTGGTTAAATCTTCACTACCTTGTAGACCGGCCTGGTCACACACTCACAAAGGAGGTAGTGCCCAAGCTGTGTGGGTGGGATCAACTCTGGTCATCTCCACTTACCTGGCTCCTAACAGTGATGCAGAAACCGTGAGTGCAGCTGTGGCTCAAACTGTCCACTCTCTCGCTCCAAGACATCGTTTTATTTTGGGGGGGGATTACAATGCCACACCCGAAGAGAATCCCTTTCTTCATTTCTTGATTCCTAGGGAATGTCGTATTCATGCCACTCAAACCCCAACGCGGTGGCAAGGAAACCGCGATATTGACTACTATATCAGTAACCTTGAGCCCACTGAGGTCGAAACGCTTCCTGATGTTGTAGCCGACCACAAAATTGTCAAAACTTTTTTCGATTTATCTACCGAACCTGTTTTAGGTTTCCAACAAGCCAACATTCCTAGAATCCTCCCGAAGGACCCGGAAGTTGCTGAACGAATCCAAATCAAATTGGCTCAGCTCTGGCCGCAGTTTTCCACACAACTTCCAGAGCGATGGTCAGTCAATGTTGACCAGGACTGGCAGATGCTTTCGCAAACTTTTTTCAAGCCCTAGTTTGTGCAGTCAGGGCTGCTGCCCCTGACATGCTGCAGCGAGTGTCTCCGGCCTTACTGAGGAAAGGAAAGGCCACTGAGGTCTCTCTTAAACAGAAAGAACACATGAAACGACATCCTGCTGGAGCTATGGCTACTCACCGCCAAAGAGTTCTGCGCAGATTGATCGGAAGGTTGCGGGAAGCCCAGCGAAACTTGGATCAAGACAGGCAAAATATCACTGAAAGCCGAGTTCTCTGGAATAAAATCAGACGGTGTTCTATGTACAACCATGATTGGGGTATACAAAGAAACCTTCGGCATCTTGAAACGCTTTTGGAACGGTTCAATCATGAAGATGACTACACCAGACTTCAACGATGGAGAAACAACATGGAACATGACAAGGCTGCATACAGGTGGCTGCGACATAGATCTGTTCCCATGTGCAATGCGGTTAAGAAAACCAAAGATTCTGTTCCTAGTCACTCCACCCAAGACAGCCTGAGGATTCTCAGGGAATTTTGGGCCGATATTTGGAATAGACGTCAAATCTCTTGGGATGATATTTGGGATGATTTGGTTACTCACACTCCACCACGCCCTGCTCCTGACAGCTGGCCAAGCCTCACACCGGAACAACTCAGTTCTGCCACCAAGTGTAGCCGCGGCAGTGCGCCGGGGCTTGACGGCTGGAGAGCTGAGGAACTTAGTTTGTTCAGTGACGAAATGTGGCAGGTCATGTCCGGGTTCTATGATCATTGTGAAGAGCTCGGAAACATTCCTACCATATGGCGATGTGTTCGCCAAGTGCATATCCCGAAAGGGAAACCACCTTAAGCTGACGGCAGCATGCTGGCGGACAACATGCGTCCCATAGCTGTGATGTCGATAATCTGGCGAATCTGCAGCCGAGCCAGATTCAAACAAACTGAGGTTCAGGAATGGATCCACACATCCACCCCCGAATTCATGTTTGGGGGAATTCCCCAAAAAGGTGTTGAGGATGCTATCTCTCACATAATCCTCAAAGACATGCATAGCTGGCCGGTTGGTACACTTGACCTGACAAAAGCTTTCGATTATTCTGACCCTGAGATAATCTGCAAACTCTTTGTCCACCAAGGTATGCCGCGCAAAGCTGCACGCATGTTGTTAAGCATGTGGAGCGAACAAATCCGTTTTCTTCAGCTCCATGACGAATTTTTCTCAAACAACCATGTTGTCAAGCGCTCCCTGCCGCAAGGTGACTGCTTTAGCATGTTAGGCATGTGTGTTTTGCTTACTCCCATTGCCAATCACATTCAGAGAAAATACCCTTGTTGCGTTCAAGCTTTATATGCCGATGATCGTTCTTTCACTTGTTCCACTGCGACTGAAATATGGCAAGTTCGAAATGAATGGCATGTTTGGAGCAATAAGGTTGGTCTTCAAGAAAACCCCACCAAAGAGCAATATTACCACCGCAACGTTCAAGGTTGCCGATCTCTCGAGGATGCCGGCTGTCCTCCAGAAACAGTTTCCACTTCCATCACCTTGTTGGGATTCCAGTTCATGGGAGTGACCCAAAGAAAAGCCAAAGACCGAGAACTGACAAGACTCACTGAGGCCAAAGAAGTTCTTCGAAAATGTAGGTGCCTCCCAGGTTCCAAAACACGTAAAGCTGCAGTTGCCAGGGTTTGTGCCCCAGCAAAAGCAAGTTGGGGATGGCTGTTTCGAAGACCCACTCATGCTGAAAGCAACGCTTTCTTTCAGGGAGCAAAAGCGCTGCATCAGTGGCCAAAGCAGTCAGCCGTACCTTTACTCCAAATTTTTACTGGCCATTGGTGGGACTTAGGTTTTGCTGCCACGGTTACGACTCTCCGAGTCCTCACCCGCTATGTTCACAAAACACAGATGCAGTTGCAAAACTGGCCACCCAAAATGAGTGGCTGGACGGGTAGCTTTAGAAAAGGCATGCAAGAACTTGGGTTCGCTGAGGCTGGTAGTTGGACCTGGACGCACCCGATGCTTGAAACTATTCAGATTCAACCAACCACGCTGCCTGAAAAGGCGACCGAAGTGCTGTCACATAGGCTCAGAGATGCTTGGCGAATCAGAAAATATGAGGAATTCTTGGAACTTGACCGACGCGACTCAACGGTTTGTGCAGACATTCCATGTGACCTGACCCGCATTAATATTCTGCGCAAGAAAAAACTCAACAGTCACGAACTGGCTGTTGTAACTGGTGCTTTCATTTCACCTCAATGTCGAAATGCCATGGGAGGTGCTGAAGAAACATGCCCTTATTGCCAACATGTTTGTGCCACTGTGCAGCACATGCTTTGGGAATGTACTCAGAACCCACACCGTGATCCTACTATTAGACCCCACGATGTGCTGCAGGAAAGACTCGCATGGCCCACTACTGATCCTACTAAGGTGGACCATGACAACAAACTTCTAAGGTTTGCAGCTGCAACACGTGCTGATGTGTTGCAGCAGCGCCACGACGACTAGAACCACCTCCATTCTATTCTGGCGATCGCCTCTGGCCTGCGCTGCGGCTGCGGGCAAGTGCGGGCAGCGTCCTTGTCTACATCAATCAATCATTGTGGAAGCTGGTTTCAGACTTTTGACGGAAGTAAGTGCAACTACTTTCGATATCCACCCCTACGGTTCTGGTTCTGACCCCTCAAAACGTAAATTCCCTGGGATCCTCAATGTGATTTTGGATTTGGTCGCTAGGTGTCACCATGGGAAGTTTGGATTTTACCCTCTGAATTTTGTTTCCTCCAAAATGTGGAATTTGGGTTTGGAATGGTGGAAAATTGGGTTTCGCCCCTGGGAATCTTTTCCCCTCGAAATGTGGAATTTTGAGATGGGATGGTTTGATGAAAAAATTCATTGGTCACCCTTTCTTATCTGGTTTTGTTTGGGCACCATGGGAGAAATTTGCGGCTGGTTGCTTAGGTACGGTGTCACTAAGCAATTTGTGCTTGCATGTCTCAAACGGGCTCAAGACAAACGCAAACGAAAACGAATCATCAAACGCTTGAAAAACAAACGCTCAGTGAAAAAATGCAGTGATCTCAAACGCTGTCAGAAGTTGTTGAAACCACATGTTGCATGTGCTGCTAGAAAATGCAGCACGCACAGACTCGGAAAAGCACGCCTGAAACACAGACGATGTGCTTTGAAGCTTCGGATGAGATGGACATATGTTCGAACCAATGGCATGGATGTTTCCCTGTCATACTCTTTCCTCTATTCGGGTTTTCCGAGACCCGAAGAATGGCCACTTGGATATGATGCACTGAGCTGGTACAAGCCTGATGCGAACAATTGCATTTTTGCCTCTGAGTGGTTGCAAGGTGGATATAAACGAAGGACGCAAAGGAAAAAGAATTACAGTGACAATGACAACGCCGCGGTTAGGAGTTTGATCCAAGGTTTGAAGGTATGTCTTAACCAAGGTTCTTTTCCGAAAGAGTTTGAATCCGTGATGTCCTTGTTAGGTCAAGTGGTCGGTCAAAATTCACCCAAAAAGATGTTTAAGAAAAAGAAAACGGTGAAACAGGAGCCCAAACCTGACCCGTCTAGACAAGAGCAGCTGCGGGACAACAAAGATGAAGACTACACCATTCTTGAGACAGGATGGTGGAAAATGAATGGTGCGTGGAAACAGTATTGCAGAGACCCACAAACAGGATGGTGGTGGTGGGACAAGCGTGGTGACAAAGTTACCACAGTGGACCACAACCCCAGACATAATGAAAAGAAACAAGACACTGAGGTTCACAAACCTCAACAGAATACTCCAAACCTTGCCAAGGTGCGAGCTCTCAACCCAGTTGAATGGAACAAGCCAATCAAACTTGTGGATGCGCAAACAGTTTGCCAGGCCATTAAGGAAGGAAAAGACTGGGATGGAAATATTTGCTGCAGTCATGACAGACAGGTCACCCAAGAACTTCGTGACTTGTACACAAGCTTTGGTTTCACGAAAGGACTCACTTTGGTTTTGTCAGCTGATGCAATGAATCAGCTTGGCATCACACTGAGCAGGACCAGGCTTCAAAGGACAAACCAACATGCCAAGGTCGAAGACATTGCCTTGCTCGGTTTAGGCTCTGACTACCCTTGGAGAACTCACCCTGTTAAAGTTGATCCCAACAATGTTACTACGGTTGAAAGGGAATTGGTCAGAATTGTCGTTCCCTCTCCCTATAGAGAACTCTTTGTATCTGAACCCCAAAAGGAACGTGTCGTTGATGTCATTTCCGACTTGGCCACTTTTGGATGTCGTGCACATGTCCTCACAGGTGGCAGGTGGGAAAGACAGGAATGGCAGAAACAAAGTTCAAGTTTGGTAGGATGGCTTAAGCTCACCAAAAAAGATGCGGAAACCCTCCTGGAAAAATCAGGGAAAAAAAGGTATTTTTATCAATAAGAATATTGATACCTCTAAGGAACGTCCGCATTTTGTGTGGACCAAACACGAAAAAGATGAAACCGATGAAGCATACTACCAGAGATGCCTTCGTCTTTCAGGCGAGAGAGGCCAGCCGATGTGCTTACGGACAGGGTTGGGAAATGACATTGGTTTCACAAAGAAATCAGATGAAGACATCGAAAAGAAACCCAAACGAATTCAGATTTCTGGAGTTCCCAGGGACTGGATGGCGGAAGAACTGGTTGATTTCCTCAAACAACAAGGATGGACCCAAATGACTATTCACAATAGAAGAAGGGTCAACAAGAAAATTTTTTGGAACGCCTGTGGAATGCCTCCTGTTGCATACCCATACGACCAGGGTCTTTGGGTGTATGAAGGTGCCACTGTGTTTACCATAATAGTCAACGACTCGGTCCATAAACCTGCAGCGCCAAACAGCACCACTGCAGTCAGAGGACCAAGGAAGACATGGGATGAAATTAAGGATCAGCCTCCACAGACGGCCAACACGCGGGGGCGCCCCGCGAAGAGGCAGGCCAAAGAACCCGATGAGCGACATCGGTCCAGATCTGCCGCTGAGAAGCCCGAAAAGGGCGATGAAAATAAGGACCCAATGGAAGTCGAAAAAACGCAGTTGGACTCTCAGACTCAGCCTGAAGCGATTGACAAGCAGAGTTCAAAGCCAACCTCGCAGTCTCTTGGTAATTTGACGGATGCCTTAACCCAAAACTGGACGCTGGCCGATCAAGGTGGATGCGGTGACTGTGGGTACCGGGCATTAATAGACAACTTTCATTATCAAACCACTGGTGAGACTCTTTCCAAAGAAGAATGCATCAAAAATGCCAATCTATTTCGTACGGAAGTGGTACGACATGTTCGCAAACATCAAGATAGGTACGAAAACCATGTCAGAGGTGGGAAAGAGGCCTTTCCTGCCTTTTGTGACAATGCGTTGAAGCAAACTCACTGGATATGTGGACTGCTGCTGCAAGCAGCAGCAGAGGTGAAATCATGCTGCATAGTGGTGTGGAATCAAAAAGATGAAGTTCTGGAAAGATTCACTTTCGCTCCTGAGTGGAGTCCACAGGGGATGCCCAGAATGAAAAAAGAAGCACCAATCCTGGTGGTGTACAGAAACGACAAACATTATCAATCCGTCCGACCACCCCAGGATCAGGACGGCATGACTAAGGTGCCCAAACACTGGGCGCGAGAGACAGCCAAACCCGAGGCCGAAGCACTTGGAGGCGCTGGACCAAGCGTTGGAGAATCGCCTAAAACCCTGCACACGCTCTCCCCTGGCTCTTCCCATGCTCCTTCGCTCCATACTCTCCCCGCCTCCTCCTTTCGCGGATCCTCGGGTGGGGGTGTGATGATCACGCGCGCGCCGTCCCTGCACTCCTTGGTTCCTTCCGCGTCTTCTCCTCCGCGTCTGCGCGCGGTTGTGCACGGCCATGCGGCGGGTGGTGGTTCTTCGGGTGCCCTTGCGCGACCCCATCCTCCGCGCTCCCCCTCTCTTCTTACCTTGGCTGCCTCCCCTCACTCCTGCGAACCTCCGCGTGCTGCCATCAAATCCCAGCAGTTGCAGCATCCGAGTGAAACGGTTGCAAGACCATTCAAAAGATGCAGGTTCAAGCAAAGCAGTTGTGACTCAAGGATTGAAGACATGAAGTTTCTTGCACCCTCTGAGAACGATAAAGCTTCGGTTTTATCTTTAACCTCAGAAACTCACCTCAATTTGACAGACAACCTGACCAAGGACCGGTCGGGTACTAAGGACAAAGGCGCAGTCAAAAATGACAACACAGAATGCGACTTTCGCCCTGACACTGCTCCATATCCTCGACGCCTCAAGCGGCTGGATGCTAAGACGCTTGCCAAACCGCAAGGACCTCAGGTATGGGTTTGTCCGCTGCCTGACTGCCGGCATGAAATCAGAATTCCTGCAGGTTTGCAAGCGAGAGCCAAGCTTCAAGCTGCAAAAAGTTCACACCTGAAAAATAGACATACAGATTCCGAAAGAGCTGAATGCCCGCGACTCGGTGCTCAAACTCAGATCACAGTCCCGACCTCGGAACTTCCTGAAAGTGGCAGAGCCTGGAGTTGCCCAGAATGCGGGAAAGGACTCCCACTGTTGCCAAAAGTTTGGCACGAAGCTAGTGTCCGCAAACATTTTGCCGAGGCACACCCTGACACAAATCCAACTCAGGCGTACAGGAAGAAACAAAGAACTGACAAAGGCCTTCGAGCTCGTATGAAACTGCGAGGCAGACATATAGGTCAGCTCAAACAACAGAAGGTCGCTGACAACCTGAAAGTTTGGGCTCCGCAAACGGGGCATGATGTTCGCCAAATTCTTCTCAAACATAACCCCAAAGAAGAGAGACGCAAACTTGATTTGACGTCCGTGCTTGTTTGTGCCAAATGCAGACGAAAAGGGACACCATGTAGATTCAAAACCACCGCATGCACTGATGAAACTCAACCTATCCCGACTCAATTGCTGGGTTGGATCCGAAACATGGCTTTGCGACACCCTGCGAACCAAGGTGCCATCAGAAACGGACTTGGTATGACTGAAGCCGAGGTTGCAAATGCAAACTTCCAAACCAAAAAAAGAGTCAACGGTAAAGGGCCAGCCAAGTGGCTTAGCGGTCCGTTTGCCACCACTTTTCAGGCGGCGCAAGCTGCAGGGCACTTAGTTACTGAGGTCCTTCCGCCGGATGCCATGCGCCACCCGGACTCCACTGCTAAAAAGTTTCCCAAGGGATACCTGACCTGTAAAATTTGCCACAAGGTTAATCCACTTGGTGCTGTCAAAATCTGGACGAATCCATGCCTGGGACATGATCCCACCTCCAAAGGTTTCCAGTCTCAGAAAAGATATTGGCAGTCTTTAACTAAAACCCAAAAAAAAGCCCTCAGTCAAGCATGGGGGAAGACTCTGCAGCAGGGGGAGGAGCTTTTTGCCTCCCAATCCTCCAACAAGCGCAGCCGTAGAGCCAAAGAACATGACCATAATGATAAGGTTGCTGTGAGAATTGGTGAAGCGTCCCATCCAGGACCAAGATCACGAAAATTGCGCAACTTGGATCAACATGTGTCAGTTTGGACATGCAACACTCAAGGACCCAAACAATCGTGGACCTTACAACAGCTGCTCCAAACCCAGGAGCAGGCACCTCAGATTGTGCTGCTTCAGAAATGTTTTTTTTAGCCAGGCTGAATGGACCACATTTCAAAAAACTTGTTGGTCTGTGGGGCACAGAAGTTTTTTCTCCGGTGCGCAAAGCACCGTCAATCGACACTACAGAGGAGCTGCAGTCTTGGTTAAATCTTCACTACCTTGTAGACCGGCCTGGTCACACACTCACAAAGGAGGTAGTGCCCAAGCTGTGTGGGTGGGATCAACTCTGGTCATCTCCACTTACCTGGCTCCTAACAGTGATGCAGAAACCGTGAGTGCAGCTGTGGCTCAAACTGTCCACTCTCTCGCTCCAAGACATCGTTTTATTTTGGGGGGGGATTACAATGCCACACCCGAAGAGAATCCCTTTCTTCATTTCTTGATTCCTAGGGAATTTCGTATTCATGCCACTCAAACCCCAACGCGGTGGCAAGGAAACCGCGATATTGACTACTATATCAGTAACCTTGAGCCCACTGAGGTCGAAACGCTTCCTGATGTTGTAGCCGACCACAAAATTGTCAAAACTTTTTTCGATTTATCTACCGAACCTGTTTTAGGTTTCCAACAAGCCAACATTCCTAGAATCCTCCCGAAGGACCCGGAAGTTGCTGAACGAATCCAAATCAAATTGGCTCAGCTCTGGCCGCAGTTTTCCACACAACTTCCAGAGCGATGGTCAGTCAATGTTGACCAGGACTGGCAGATGCTTTCGCAAACTTTTTTTCAAGCCCTAGTTTGTGCAGTCAGGGCTGCTGCCCCTGACATGCTGCAGCGAGTGTCTCCGGCCTTACTGAGGAAAGGAAAGGCCACTGAGGTCTCTCTTAAACAGAAAGAACACATGAAACGACATCCTGCTGGAGCTATGGCTACTCACCGCCAAAGAGTTCTGCGCAGATTGATTGGAAGGTTGCGGGAAGCCCAGCGAAACTTGGATCAAGACAGGCAAAATATCACTGAAAGCCGAGTTCTCTGGAATAAAATCAGACGGTGTTCTATGTACAACCATGATTGGGGTATACAAAGAAACCTTCGGCATCTTGAAACGCTTTTGGAACGGTTCAATCATGAAGATGACTACACCAGACTTCAACGATGGAGAAACAACATGGAACATGACAAGGCTGCATACAGGTGGCTGCGACATAGATCTGTTCCCATGTGCAATGCGGTTAAGAAAACCAAAGACTCTGTTCCTAGTCACTCCACCCAAGACAGCCTGAGGATTCTCAGGGAATTTTGGGCCGATATTTGGAATAGACGTCAAATCTCTTGGGATGATATTTGGGATGATTTGGTTACTCACACTCCACCACGCCCTGCTCCTGACAGCTGGCCAAGCCTCACACCGGAACAACTCCGTTCTGCCACCAAGTGTAGCCGCGGCAGTGCGCCGGGGCTTGACGGCTGGAGAGCTGAGGAACTTAGTTTGTTCAGTGACGAAATGTGGCAGGTCATGTCCGGGTTCTATGATCATTGTGAAGAGCTCGGAAACATTCCTACCATATGGCGATGTGTTCGCCAAGTGCATATCCCGAAAGGGAAACCACCTGAAGCTGACGGCAGCATGCTGGCGGACAACATGCGTCCCATAGCTGTGATGTCGATAATCTGGCGAATCTGCAGCCGAGCCAGATTCAAACAAACTGAGGTTCAGGAATGGATCCACACATCCACCCCCGAATTCATGTTTGGGGGAATTCCCCAAAAAGGTGTTGAGGATGCTATCTCTCACATAATCCTCAAAGACATGCATAGCTGGCCGGTTGGTACACTTGACCTGACAAAAGCTTTCGATTATTCTGACCCTGAGATAATCTGCAAACTCTTTGTCCACCAAGGTATGCCGCGCAAAGCTGCACGCATGTTGTTAAGCATGTGGAGCGAACAAATCCGTTTTCTTCAGCTCCATGACGAATTTTTCCCAAACAACCATGTTGTCAAGCGCTCCCTGCCGCAAGGTGACTGCTTTAGCATGTTAGGCATGTGTGTTTTGCTTACTCCCATTGCCAATCACATTCAGAGAAAATACCCTTGTTGCGTTCAAGCTTTATATGCCGATGATCGTTCTTTCACTTGTTCCACTGCGACTGAAATATGGCAAGTTCGAAATGAATGGCATGTTTGGAGCAATAAGGTTGGTCTTCAAGAAAACCCCACCAAAGAGCAATATTACCACCGCAACGTTCAAGGTTGCCGATCTCTCGAGGATGCCGGCTGTCCTCCAGAAACAGTTTCCACTTCCATCACCTTGTTGGGATTCCAGTTCATGGGAGTGACCCAAAGAAAAGCCAAAGACCGAGAACTGACAAGACTCACTGAGGCCAAAGAAGTTCTTCGAAAATGTAGGTGCCTCCCAGGTTCCAAAACACGTAAAGCTGCAGTTGCCAGGGTTTGTGCCCCAGCAAAAGCAAGTTGGGGATGGCTGTTTCGAAGACCCACTCATGCTGAAAGCAACGCTTTCTTTCAGGGAGCAAAAGCGCTGCATCAGTGGCCAAAGCAGTCAGCCGTACCTTTACTCCAAATTTTTACTGGCCATTGGTGGGACTTAGGTTTTGCTGCCACGGTTACGACTCTCCGAGTCCTCACCCGCTATGTTCACAAAACACAGATGCAGTTGCAAAACTGGCCACCCAAAATGAGTGGCTGGACGGGTAGCTTTAGAAAAGGCATGCAAGAACTTGGGTTCGCTGAGGCTGGTAGTTGGACCTGGACGCACCCGATGCTTGAAACTATTCAGATTCAACCAACCACGCTGCCTGAAAAGGCGACCGAAGTGCTGTCACATAGGCTCAGAGATGCTTGGCGAATCAGAAATATGAGGAATTCTTGGAACTTGACCGACGCGACTCAACGGTTTGTGCAGACATTCCATGTGACCTGACCCGCATTAATATTCTGCGCAAGAAAAAACTCAACAGTCACGAACTGGCTGTTGTAACTGGTGCTTTCATTTCACCTCAATGTCGAAATGCCATGGGAGGTGCTGAAGAAACATGCCCTTATTGCCAACATGTTTGTGCCACTGTGCAGCACATGCTTTGGGAATGTACTCAGAACCCACACCGTGATCCTACTATTAGACCCCACGATGTGCTGCAGGAAAGACTCGCATGGCCCACTACTGATCCTACTAAGGTGGACCATGACAACAAACTTCTAAGGTTTGCAGCTGCAACACGTGCTGATGTGTTGCAGCAGCGCCACGACGACTAGAACCACCTCCATTCTATTCTGGCGATCGCCTCTGGCCTGCGCTGCGGCTGCGGGCAAGTGCGGGCAGCGTCATTGTCTACATCATCATCATCATCATGTTAAATGTCGTAAGCAGCTTCTCCTGCGCCTCCAGCCACAGCAGAGTGGCACGGTCGCTGCGGGCTCGTCACGGGTGCCAGGCAGGAGAGAAAATTAACGTGGCATGGCCCACGTTTGTTGCAGAAGAATTTGAAAAGAAAAATACAAAAGAAAAAGAAAAAGAACAAAAGTCAAAAAAGGAAGACAAAAAGAACCAATTCAAGAATTTGAATGTGCATTGCACGAAGAGAGCGATTTTTCAAATCGCCAAAAAAGACAAGAGCCATAAGGCCAATCCTAGGATGATGGCTGGCTGGCTGCTGATGCTTTGCTGGTCTGTGCCTTGCTGTGCTGCATTTGACACCAACAAGGACCTGGCCGCCAACCATGACGTCAATTACACCGGCCGCCCTGGATTGATTGTGGAAAATGCCACAACTCAGTCTAACGGCCCCCCAGAGATGACCCGCAACGGGAAAAAATGGCAGCTGACAATCGATGTGCCTCGCAGCGGGCGGCAGATTGCAGATGCGCTGAGCGAATATGGCTCCGTGGATGTGGAAGCTGGTTTCAGACTTTTGACGGAAGTAAGTGCAACTACTTTCGATATCCACCCCTACGGTTCTGGTTCTGACCCCTCAAAACGTAAATTCCCTGGGATCCTCAATGTGATTTTGGATTTGGTCGCTAGGTGTCACCATGGGAAGTTTGGATTTTACCCTCTGAATTTTGTTTCCTCCAAAATGTGGAATTTGGGTTTGGAATGGTGGAAAATTGGGTTTCGCCCCTGGGAATCTTTTCCCCTCGAAATGTGGAATTTTGAGATGGGATGGTTTGATGAAAAAATTCATTGGTCACCCTTTCTTATCTGGTTTTGTTTGGGCACCATGGGAGAAATTTGCGGCTGGTTGCTTAGGTACGGTGTCACTAAGCAATTTGTGCTTGCATGTCTCAAACGGGCTCAAGACAAACGCAAACGAAAACGAATCATCAAACGCTTGAAAAACAAACGCTCAGTGAAAAAATGCAGTGATCTCAAACGCTGTCAGAAGTTGTTGAAACCACATGTTGCATGTGCTGCTAGAAAATGCAGCACGCACAGACTCGGAAAAGCACGCCTGAAACACAGACGATGTGCTTTGAAGCTTCGGATGAGATGGACATATGTTCGAACCAATGGCATGGATGTTTCCCTGTCATACTCTTTCCTCTATTCGGGTTTTCCGAGACCCGAAGAATGGCCACTTGGATATGATGCACTGAGCTGGTACAAGCCTGATGCGAACAATTGCATTTTTGCCTCTGAGTGGTTGCAAGGTGGATATAAACGAAGGACGCAAAGGAAAAAGAATTACAGTGACAATGACAACGCCGCGGTTAGGAGTTTGATCCAAGGTTTGAAGGTATGTCTTAACCAAGGTTCTTTTCCGAAAGAGTTTGAATCCGTGATGTCCTTGTTAGGTCAAGTGGTCGGTCAAAATTCCCCCAAAAAGATGTTTAAGAAAAAGAAAACGGTGAAACAGGAGCCCAAACCTGACCCGTCTAGACAAGAGCAGCTGCGGGACAACAAAGATGAAGACTACACCATTCTTGAGACAGGATGGTGGAAAATGAATGGTGCGTGGAAACAGTATTGCAGAGACCCACAAACAGGATGGTGGTGGTGGGACAAGCGTGGTGACAAAGTTACCACAGTGGACCACAACCCCAGACATAATGAAAAGAAACAAGACACTGAGGTTCACAAACCTCAACAGAATACTCCAAACCTTGCCAAGGTGCGAGCTCTCAACCCAGTTGAATGGAACAAGCCAATCAAACTTGTGGATGCGCAAACAGTTTGCCAGGCCATTAAGGAAGGAAAAGACTGGGATGGAAATATTTGCTGCAGTCATGACAGACAGGTCACCCAAGAACTTCGTGACTTGTACACAAGCTTTGGTTTCACGAAAGGACTCACTTTGGTTTTGTCAGCTGATGCAATGAATCAGCTTGGCATCACACTGAGCAGGACCAGGCTTCAAAGGACAAACCAACATGCCAAGGTCGAAGACATTGCCTTGCTCGGTTTAGGCTCTGACTACCCTTGGAGAACTCACCCTGTTAAAGTTGATCCCAACAATGTTACTACGGTTGAAAGGGAATTGGTCAGAATTGTCGTTCCCTCTCACTATAGAGAACTCTTTGTATCTGAACCCCAAAAGGAACGTGTCGTTGATGTCATTTCCGACTTGGCCACTTTTGGATGTCGTGCACATGTCCTCACAGGTGGCAGGTGGGAAAGACAGGAATGGCAGAAACAAAGTTCAAGTTTGGTAGGATGGCTTAAGCTCACCAAAAAAGATGCGGAAACCCTCCTGGAAAAATCAGGGAAAAAAGGTATTTTTATCAATAAGAATATTGATACCTCTAAGGAACGTCCGCATTTTGTGTGGACCAAACACGAAAAAGATGAAACCGATGAAGCATACTACCAGAGATGCCTTCGTCTTTCAGGCGAGAGAGGCCAGCCGATGTGCTTACGGACAGGGTTGGGAAATGACATTGGTTTCACAAAGAAATCAGATGAAGACATCGAAAAGAAACCCAAACGAATTCAGATTTCTGGAGTTCCCAGGGACTGGATGGCGGAAGAACTGGTTGATTTCCTCAAACAACAAGGATGGACCCAAATGACTATTCACAATAGAAGAAGGGTCAACAGAGAATTTTTTGGAACGCCTGTGGAATGCCTCCTGTTGCATACCCATACGACCAGGGTCTTTGGGTGTATGAAGGTGCCACTGTGTTTACCATAATAGTCAACGACTCGGTCCATAAACCTGCAGCGCCAAACAGCACCACTGCAGTCAGAGGACCAAGGAAGACATGGGATGAAATTAAGGATCAGCCTCCACAGACGGCCAACACGCGGGGGCGCCCCGCGAAGAGGCAGGCCAAAGAACCCGATGAGCGACATCGGTCCAGATCTGCCGCTGAGAAGCCCGAAAAGGGCGATGAAAATAAGGACCCAATGGAAGTCGAAAAAACGCAGTTGGACTCTCAGACTCAGCCTGAAGCGATTGACAAGCAGAGTTCAAAGCCAACCTCGCAGTCTCTTGGTAATTTGACGGATGCCTTAACCCAAAACTGGACGCTGGCCGATCAAGGTGGATGCGGTGACTGTGGGTACCGGGCATTAATAGACAACTTTCATTATCAAACCACTGGTGAGACTCTTTCCAAAGAAGAATGCATCAAAAATGCCAATCTATTTCGTACGGAAGTGGTACGACATGTTCGCAAACATCAAGATAGGTACGAAAACCATGTCAGAGGTGGGAAAGAGGCCTTTCCTGCCTTTTGTGACAATGCGTTGAAGCAAACTCACTGGATATGTGGACTGCTGCTGCAAGCAGCAGCAGAGGTGAAATCATGCTGCATAGTGGTGTGGAATCAAAAAGATGAAGTTCTGGAAAGATTCACTTTCGCTCCTGAGTGGAGTCCACAGGGGATGCCCAGAATGAAAAAAGAAGCACCAATCCTGGTGGTGTACAGAAACGACAAACATTATCAATCCGTCCGACCACCCCAGGATCAGGACGGCATGACTAAGGTGCCCAAACACTGGGCGCGAGAGACAGCCAAACCCGAGGCCGAAGCACTTGGAGGCGCTGGACCAAGCGTTGGAGAATCGCCTAACACCCTGCACACGCTCTCCCCTGGCTCTTCCCATGCTCCTTCGCTCCATACTCTCCCCGCCTCCTCCTTTCGCGGATCCTCGGGTGGGGGTGTGATGATCACGCGCGCGCCGTCCCTGCACTCCTTGGTTCCTTCCGCGTCTTCTCCTCCGCGTCTGCGCGCGGTTGTGCACGGCCATGCGGCGGGTGGTGGTTCTTCGGGTGCCCTTGCGCGACCCCATCCTCCGCGCTCCCCCTCTCTTCTTACCTTGGCTGCCTCCCCTCACTCCTGCGAACCTCCGCGTGCTGCCATCAAATCCCAGCAGTTGCAGCATCCGAGTGAAACGGTTGCAAGACCATTCAAAAGATGCAGGTTCAAGCAAAGCAGTTGTGACTCAAGGATTGAAGACATGAAGTTTCTTGCACCCTCTGAGAACGATAAAGCTTCGGTTTTATCTTTAACCTCAGAAACTCCCCTCAATTTGACAGACAACCTGACCAAGGACCGGTCGGGTACTAAGGACAAAGGCGCAGTCAAAAATGACAACACAGAATGCGACTTTCGCCCTGACACTGCTCCATATCCTCGACACCTCAAGCGGCTGGATGCTAAGACGCTTGCCAAACCGCAAGGACTTCAGGTATGGGTTTGTCCGCTGCCTGACTGCCGGCATGAAATCAGAATTCCTGCAGGTTTGCAAGCGAGAGCCAAGCTTCAAGCTGCAAAAAGTTCACACCTGAAAAATAGACACAGATTCCGAAAGAGCTGAATGCCCGCGACTCGGTGCTCAAACTCAGATCACAGTCCCGACCTCGGAACTTCCTGAAAGTGGCAGAGCCTGGAGTTGCCCAGAATGCGGGAAAGGACTCCCCCTGTTGCCAAAAGTTTGGCACGAAGCTAGTGTCCGCAAACATTTTGCCGAGGCACACCCTGACACAAATCCAACTCAGGCGTACAGGAAGAAACAAAGAACTGACAAAGGCCTTCGAGCTCGTATGAAACTGCGAGGCAGACATATAGGTCAGCTCAAACAACAGAAGGCCGCTGACAACCTGAAAGTTTGGGCTCCGCAAACGGGGCATGATGTTCGCCAAATTCTTCTCAAACATAACCCCAAAGAAGAGAGACGCAAACTTGATTTGACGTCCGTGCTTGTTTGTGCCAAATGCAGACGAAAAGGGACACCATGTAGATTCAAAACCACCGCATGCACTGATGAAACTCAACCTATCCCGACTCAATTGCTGGGTTGGATCCGAAACATGGCTTTGCGACACCCTGCGAACCAAGGTGCCATCAGAAACGGACTTGGTATGACTGAAGCCGAGGTTGCAAATGCAAACTTCCAAACCAAAAAAAAGAGTCTACGGTAAAGGGCCAGCCAAGTGGCTTAGCGGTCCGTTTGCCACCACTTTTCAGGCGGCGCAAGCTGCAGGGCACTTAGTTACTGAGGTCCCTCCGCCGGATGCCATGCGCCACCCGGACTCCACTGCTAAAAAGTTTCCCAAGGGATACCTGACCTGTAAAATTTGCCACAAGGTTAATCCACTTGGTGCTGTCAAAATCTGGACGAATCCATGCCTGGGACATGATCCCACCTCCAAAGGTTTCCAGTCTCAGGAAAGATATTGGCAATCTTTAACTAAAACCCCCAAAAAAAAACCCTCAGTCAAGCATGGGGGAAGACCCTGCAGCAGGGGGAGGAGCTTTTTGCCTCCCAATCCTCCAACAAGCGCAGCCGTAGAGCCAAAGAACATGACCATAATGATAAGGTTGCTGTGAGAATTGGTGAAGCGTCCCATCCAGGACCAAGATCACGAAAATTACGCAACTTGGATCAACATGTGTCAGTTTGGACATGCAACACTCAAGGACCCAAACAATCGTGGACCTTACAACAGCTGCTCCAAACCCAGGAGCAGGCACCTCAGATTGTGCTGCTTCAGAAAGGTTTTTTTTTAGCCAGGCTGAATGGACCACATTTCAAAAAACTTGTTGGTCTGTGGGGTACAGAAGTTTTTTCTCCGGTGCGCAAAGCACCGTCAATCGACACTACGGAGGAGCTGCAGTCTTGGTTAAATCTTCACTACCTTGTAGACCGGCCTGGTCACACACTCACAAAGGAGGTAGTGCCCAAGCTGTGTGGGTGGGATCAACTCTGGTCATCTCCACTTACCTGGCTCCTAACAGTGATGCAGAAACCGTGAGTGCAGCTGTGGCTCAAACTGTCCACTCTCTCGCTCCAAGACATCGTTTTATTTTGGGGGGGGATTACAATGCCACACCCGAAGAGAATCCCTTTCTTCATTTCTTGATTCCTAGGGAATTTCGTATTCATGCCACTCAAACCCCAACGCGGTGGCAAGGAAACCGCGATATTGACTACTATATCAGTAACCTTGAGCCCACTGAGGTCGAAACGCTTCCTGATGTTGTAGCCGACCACAAAATTGTCAAAACTTTTTTCGATTTATCTACCGAACCTGTTTTAGGTTTCCAACAAGCCAACATTCCTAGAATCCTCCCGAAGGACCCGGAAGTTGCTGAACGAATCCAAATCAAATTGGCTCAGCTCTGGCCGCAGTTTTCCACACAACTTCCAGAGCGATGGTCAGTCAATGTTGACCAGGACTGGCAGATGCTTTCGCAAACTTTTTTTCAAGCCCTAGTTTGTGCAGTCAGGGCTGCTGCCCCTGACATGCTGCAGCGAGTGTCTCCGGCCTTACTGAGGAAAGGAAAGGCCACTGAGGTCTCTCTTAAACAGAAAGAACACATGAAACGACATCCTGCTGGAGCTATGGCTACTCACCGCCAAAGAGTTCTGCGCAGATTGATTGGAAGGTTGCGGGAAGCCCAGCGAAACTTGGATCAAGACAGGCAAAATATCACTGAAAGCCGAGTTCTCTGGAATAAAATCAGACGGTGTTCTATGTACAACCATGATTGGGGTATACAAAGAAACCTTCGGCATCTTGAAACGCTTTTGGAACGGTTCAATCATGAAGATGACTACACCAGACTTCAACGATGGAGAAACAACATGGAACATGACAAGGCTGCATACAGGTGGCTGCGACATAGATCTGTTCCCATGTGCAATGCGGTTAAGAAAACCAAAGACTCTGTTCCTAGTCACTCCACCCAAGACAGCCTGAGGATTCTCAGGGAATTTTGGGCCGATATTTGGAATAGACGTCAAATCTCTTGGGATGATATTTGGGATGATTTGGTTACTCACACTCCACCACGCCCTGCTCCTGACAGCTGGCCAAGCCTCACACCGGAACAACTCCGTTCTGCCACCAAGTGTAGCCGCGGCAGTGCGCCGGGGCTTGACGGCTGGAGAGCTGAGGAACTTAGTTTGTTCAGTGACGAAATGTGGCAGGTCATGTCCGGGTTCTATGATCATTGTGAAGAGCTCGGAAACATTCCTACCATATGGCGATGTGTTCGCCAAGTGCATATCCCGAAAGGGAAACCACCTGAAGCTGACGGCAGCATGCTGGCGGACAACATGCGTCCCATAGCTGTGATGTCGATAATCTGGCGAATCTGCAGCCGAGCCAGATTCAAACAAACTGAGGTTCAGGAATGGATCCACACATCCACCCCCGAATTCATGTTTGGGGGAATTCCCCAAAAAGGTGTTGAGGATGCTATCTCTCACATAATCCTCAAAGACATGCATAGCTGGCCGGTTGGTACACTTGACCTGACAAAAGCTTTCGATTATTCTGACCCTGAGATAGTCTGCAAACTCTTTGTCCACCAAGGTATGCCGCGCAAAGCTGCACGCATGTTGTTAAGCATGTGGAGCGAACAAATCCGTTTTCTTCAGCTCCATGACGAATTTTTCCCAAACAACCATGTTGTCAAGCGCTCCCTGCCGCAAGGTGACTGCTTTAGCATGTTAGGCATGTGTGTTTTGCTTACTCCCATTGCCAATCACATTCAGAGAAAATACCCTTGTTGCGTTCAAGCTTTATATGCCGATGATCGTTCTTTCACTTGTTCCACTGCGACTGAAATATGGCAAGTTCGAAATGAATGGCATGTTTGGAGCAATAAGGTTGGTCTTCAAGAAAACCCCACCAAAGAGCAATATTACCACCGCAACGTTCAAGGTTGCCGATCTCTCGAGGATGCCGGCTGTCCTCCAGAAACAGTTTCCACTTCCATCACCTTGTTGGGATTCCAGTTCATGGGAGTGACCCAAAGAAAAGCCAAAGACCGAGAACTGACAAGACTCACTGAGGCCAAAGAAGTTCTTCGAAAATGTAGGTGCCTCCCAGGTTCCAAAACACGTAAAGCTGCAGTTGCCAGGGTTTGTGCCCCAGCAAAAGCAAGTTGGGGATGGCTGTTTCGAAGACCCACTCATGCTGAAAGCAACGCTTTCTTTCAGGGAGCAAAAGCGCTGCATCAGTGGCCAAAGCAGTCAGCCGTACCTTTACTCCAAATTTTTACTGGCCATTGGTGGGACTTAGGTTTTGCTGCCACGGTTACGACTCTCCGAGTCCTCACCCGCTATGTTCACAAAACACAGATGCAGTTGCAAAACTGGCCGCCCAAAATGAGTGGCTGGACGGGTAGCTTTAGAAAAGGCATGCAAGAACTTGGGTTCGCTGAGGCTGGTAGTTGGACCTGGACGCACCCGATGCTTGAAACTATTCAGATTCAACCAACCACGCTGCCTGAAAAGGCGACCGAAGTGCTGTCACATAGGCTCAGAGATGCTTGGCGAATCAGAAATATGAGGAATTCTTGGAACTTGACCGACGCGACTCAACGGTTTGTGCAGACATTCCATGTGACCTGACCCGCATTAATATTCTGCGCAAGAAAAACTCAACAGTCACGAACTGGCTGTTGTAACTGGTGCTTTCATTTCACCTCAATGTCGAAATGCCATGGGAGGTGCTGAAGAAACATGCCCTTATTGCCAACATGTTTGTGCCACTGTGCAGCACATGCTTTGGGAATGTACTCAGAACCCACACCGTGATCCTACTATTAGACCCCACGATGTGCTGCAGGAAAGACTCGCATGGCCCACTACTGATCCTACTAAGGTGGACCATGACAACAAACTTCTAAGGTTTGCAGCTGCAACACGTGCTGATGTGTTGCAGCAGCGCCACGACGACTAGAACCACCTCCATTCTATTCTGGCGATCGCCTCTGGCCTGCGCTGCGGCTGCGGGCAAGTGCGGGCAGCGTCATTGTCTACATCATCAATTGCTGAGGTTAAGGCATCCGTCAAATTACCAAGAGACTGCGAGGTTGGCTTTGAACTCTGCTTGTCAATCGCTTCAGGCTGAGTCTGAGAGTCCAACTGCGTTTTTTCGACTTCCATTGGGTCCTTATTTTCATCGCCCTTTTCGGGCTTCTCAGCGGCAGATCTGGACCGATGTCGCTCATCGGGTTCTTTGGCCTGCCTCTTCGCGGGGCGCCCCCGCGTGTTGGCCGTCTGTGGAGGCTGATCCTTAATTTCATCCCATGTCTTCCTTGGTCCTCTGACTGCAGTGGTGCTGTTTGGCGCTGCAGGTTTATGGACCGAGTCGTTGACTATTATGGTAAACACAGTGGCACCTTCATACACCCAAAGACCCTGGTCGTATGGGTATGCAACAGGAGGCATTCCACAGGCGTTCCAAAAAAATTTCTTGTTGACCCTTCTTCTATTGTGAATAGTCATTTGGGTCCATCCTTGTTGTTTGAGGAAATCAACCAGTTCTTCCGCCATCCAGTCCCTGGGAACTCCAGAAATCTGAATTCGTTTGGGTTTCTTTTCGATGTCTTCATCTGATTTCTTTGTGAAACCAATGTCATTTCCCAACCCTTTCCGTAAGCACATCGGCTGGCCTCTCTCGCCTGAAAGACGAAGGCATCTCTGGTAGTATGCTTCATCGGTTTCATCTTTTTCGTGTTTGGCCCACACAAAATGCGGACGTTCCTTAGAGGTATCAATATTCTTATTGATAAAAATACATTTTTTCCCTGATTTTTCCAGGAGGGTTTCCGCATCTTTTTTGGTGAGCTTAAGCCATCCTACCAAACTTGAACTTTGTTTCTGCCATTCCTGTCTTTCCCACCTGCCACCTGTGAGGACATGTGCACGACATCCAAAAGTGGCCAAGTCGGAAATGACATCAACGACACGTTCCTTTTGGGGTTCAGATACAAAGAGTTCTCTATAGTGAGAGGGAACGACAATTCTGACCAATTCCCTTTCAACCGTGGTAACATTGTTGGGATCAACTTTAACAGGGTGAGTTCTCCAAGGGTAGTCAGAGCCTAAACCGAGCAAGGCAATGTCTTCGACCTTGGCATGTTGGTTTGTCCTTTGAAGCCTGGTCCTGCTCAGTGTGATGCCAAGCTGATTCATTGCATCAGCTGACAAAACCAAAGTGAGTCCTTTCGTGAAACCAAAGCTTGTGTACAAGTCACGAAGTTCTTGGGTGACCTGTCTGTCATGACTGCAGCAAATATTTCCATCCCAGTCTTTTCCTTCCTTAATGGCCTGGCAAACTGTTTGCGCATCCACAAGTTTGATTGGCTTGTTCCATTCAACTGGGTTGAGAGCTCGCACCTTGGCAAGGTTTGGAGTATTCTGTTGAGGGTTGTGAACCTCAGTGTCTTGTTTCTTTTCATTATGTCTGGGGTTGTGGTCCACTGTGGTAACTTTGTCACCACGCTTGTCCCACCACCACCATCCTGTTTGTGGGTCTCTGCAATACTGTTTCCACGCACCATTCATTTTCCACCATCCTGTCTCAAGAATGGTGTAGTCTTCATCTTTGTTGTCCCGCAGCTGCTCTTGTCTAGACGGGTCAGGTTTGGGCTCCTGTTTCACCGTTTTCTTTTTCTTAAACATCTTTTTGGGTGAATTTTGACCGACCACTTGACCTAACAAGGACATCACGGATTCAAACTCTTTCGGAAAAGAACCTTGGTTAAGACATACTTTCAAACCTTGGATCAAACTCCTAACCGCGGCGTTGTCATTGTCACTGTAATTCTTTTTCCTTTGCGTCCTTCGTTTATATCCACCTTGCAACCACTCAGAGGCAAAAATGCAATTGTTCGCATCAGGCTTGTACCAGCTCAGTGCATCATATCCAAGTGGCCATTCTTCGGGTCTCGGAAAACCCGAATAGAGGAAAGAGTATGACAGGGAAACATCCATGCCATTGGTTCGAACATATGTCCATCTCATCCGAAGCTTCAAAGCACATCGTCTGTGTTTCAGGCGTGCTTTTCCGAGTCTGTGCGTGCTGCATTTTCTAGCAGCACATGCAACATGTGGTTTCAACAACTTCTGACAGCGTTTGAGATCACTGCATTTTTTCACTGAGCGTTTGTTTTTCAAGCGTTTGATGATTCGTTTTCGTTTGCGTTTGTCTTGAGCCCGTTTGAGACATGCAAGCACAAATTGCTTAGTGACACCGTACCTAAGCAACCAGCCGCAAATTTCTCCCATGGTGCCCAAACAAAACCAGATAAGAAAGGGTGACCAATGAATTTTTTCATCAAACCATCCCATCTCAAAATTCCACATTTCGAGGGGAAAAGATTCCCAGGGGCGAAACCCAATTTTCCACCATTCCAAACCCAAATTCCACATTTTGGAGGAAACAAAATTCAGAGGGTAAAATCCAAACTTCCCATGGTGACACCTAGCGACCAAATCCAAAATCACTGGACGCTGGCCGATCAAGGTGGATGCGGTGACTGTGGGTACCGGGCATTAATAGACAACTTTCATTATCAAACCACTGGTGAGACTCTTTCCAAAGAAGAATGCATCAAAAATGCCAATCTATTTCGTACGGAAGTGGTACGACATGTTCGCAAACATCAAGATAGGTACGAAAACCATGTCAGAGGTGGGAAAGAGGCCTTTCCTGCCTTTTGTGACAATGCGTTGAAGCAAACTCACTGGATATGTGGACTGCTGCTGCAAGCAGCAGCAGAGGTGAAATCATGCTGCATAGTGGTGTGGAATCAAAAAGATGAAGTTCTGGAAAGATTCACTTTCGCTCCTGAGTGGAGTCCACAGGGGATGCCCAGAATGAAAAAAGAAGCACCAATCCTGGTGGTGTACAGAAACGACAAACATTATCAATCCGTCCGACCACCCCAGGATCAGGACGGCATGACTAAGGTGCCCAAACACTGGGCGCGAGAGACAGCCAAACCCGAGGCCGAAGCACTTGGAGGCGCTGGACCAAGCGTTGGAGAATCGCCTAAAACCCTGCACACGCTCTCCCCTGGCTCTTCCCATGCTCCTTCGCTCCATACTCTCCCCGCCTCCTCCTTTCGCGGATCCTCGGGTGGGGGTGTGATGATCACGCGCGCGCCGTCCCTGCACTCCTTGGTTCCTTCCGCGTCTTCTCCTCCGCGTCTGCGCGCGGTTGTGCACGGCCATGCGGCGGGTGGTGGTTCTTCGGGTGCCCTTGCGCGACCCCATCCTCCGCGCTCCCCCTCTCTTCTTACCTTGGCTGCCTCCCCTCACTCCTGCGAACCTCCGCGTGCTGCCATCAAATCCCAGCAGTTGCAGCATCCGAGTGAAACGGTTGCAAGACCATTCAAAAGATGCAGGTTCAAGCAAAGCAGTTGTGACTCAAGGATTGAAGACATGAAGTTTCTTGCACCCTCTGAGAACGATAAAGCTTCGGTTTTATCTTTAACCTCAGAAACTCACCTCAATTTGACAGACAACCTGACCAAGGACCGGTCGGGTACTAAGGACAAAGGCGCAGTCAAAAATGACAACACAGAATGCGACTTTCGCCCTGACACTGCTCCATATCCTCGACACCTCAAGCGGCTGGATGCTAAGACGCTTGCCAAACCGCAAGGACCTCAGGTATGGGTTTGTCCGCTGCCTGACTGCCGGCATGAAATCAGAATTCCTGCAGGTTTGCAAGCGAGAGCCAAGCTTCAAGCTGCAAAAAGTTCACACCTGAAAAATAGACATACAGATTCCGAAAGAGCTGAATGCCCGCGACTCGGTGCTCAAACTCAGATCACAGTCCCGACCTCGGAACTTCCTGAAAGTGGCAGAGCCTGGAGTTGCCCAGAATGCGGGAAAGGACTCCCACTGTTGCCAAAAGTTTGGCACGAAGCTAGTGTGGCACGAAGCTAGTGTCCGCAAACATTTTGCCGAGGCACACCCTGACACAAATCCAACTCAGGCGTACAGGAAGAAACAAAGAACTGACAAAGGCCTTCGAGCTCGTATGAAACTGCGAGGCAGACATATAGGTCAGCTCAAACAACAGAAGGTCGCTGACAACCTGAAAGTTTGGGCTCCGCAAACGGGGCATGATGTTCGCCAAATTCTTCTCAAACATAACCCCAAAGAAGAGAGACGCAAACTTGATTTGACGTCCGTGCTTGTTTGTGCCAAATGCAGACGAAAAGGGACACCATGTAGATTCAAAACCACCGCATGCACTGATGAAACTCAACCTATCCCGACTCAATTGCTGGGTTGGATCCGAAACATGGCTTTGCGACACCCTGCGAACCAAGGTGCCATCAGAAACGGACTTGGTATGACTGAAGCCGAGGTTGCAAATGCAAACTTCCAAACCAAAAAAAGAGTCAACGGTAAAGGGCCAGCCAAGTGGCTTAGCGGTCCGTTTGCCACCACTTTTCAGGCGGCGCAAGCTGCAGGGCACTTAGTTACTGAGGTCCTTCCGCCGGATGCCATGCGCCACCCGGACTCCACTGCTAAAAAGTTTCCCAAGGGATACCTGACCTGTAAAATTTGCCACAAGGTTAATCCACTTGGTGCTGTCAAAATCTGGACGAATCCATGCCTGGGACATGATCCCACCTCCAAAGGTTTCCAGTCTCAGAAAAGATATTGGCAGTCTTTAACTAAAACCCCAAAAAAAGCCCTCAGTCAAGCATGGGGGAAGACTCTGCAGCAGGGGGAGGAGCTTTTTGCCTCCCAATCCTCCAACAAGCGCAGCCGTAGAGCCAAAGAACATGACCATAATGATAAGGTTGCTGTGAGAATTGGTGAAGCGTCCCATCCAGGACCAAGATCACGAAAATTGCGCAACTTGGATCAACATGTGTCAGTTTGGACATGCAACACTCAAGGACCCAAACAATCGTGGACCTTACAACAGCTGCTCCAAACCCAGGAGCAGGCACCTCAGATTGTGCTGCTTCAGGAATGCTCTTTTAGCCAGGCTGAATGGACCACATTTCAAAAAACTTGTTGGTCTGTGGGGTACAGAAGTTTTTTCTCCGGTGCGCAAAGCACCGTCAATCGACACTACGGAGGAGCTACAGTCTTGGTTAAATCTTCACTACCTTGTAGACCGGCCTGGTCACACACTCACAAAGGAGGTAGTGCCCAAGCTGTGTGGGTGGGATCAACTCTGGTCATCTCCACTTACCTGGCTCCTAACAGTGATGCAGAAACCGTGAGTGCAGCTGTGGCTCAAACTGTCCACTCTCTCGCTCCAAGACATCGTTTTATTTTGGGGGGGGATTACCATGCCACACCCGAAGAGAATCCCTTTCTTCATTTCTTGATTCCTAGGGAATTTCGTATTCATGCCACTCAAACCCCAACGCGGTGGCAAGGAAACCGCGATATTGACTACTATATCAGTAACCTTGAGCCCACAGGTCGAAACGCTTCCTGATGTTGTAGCCGACCACAAAATTGTCAAAACTTTTTTCGATTTATCTACCGAACCTGTTTTAGGTTTCCAACAAGCCAACATTCCTAGAATCCTCCCGAAGGACCCGGAAGTTGCTGAACGAATCCAAATCAAATTGGCTCAGCTCTGGCCGCAGTTTTCCACACAACTTCCAGAGCGATGGTCAGTCAATGTTGACCAGGACTGGCAGATGCTTTCGCAAACTTTTTTTCAAGCCCTAGTTTGTGCAGTCAGGGCTGCTGCCCCTGACATGCTGCAGCGAGTGTCTCCGGCCTTACTGAGGAAAGGAAAGGCCACTGAGGTCTC
This sequence comes from Cladocopium goreaui, assembly GCA_947184155.2. Lineage (NCBI taxonomy): Eukaryota > Dinophyceae > Suessiales > Symbiodiniaceae > Cladocopium > Cladocopium goreaui. The sequence continues at coordinate 18,655 of CAMXCT020004103.1, read as the reverse complement.
TCTTAAACAGAAAGAACACATGAAACGACATCCTGCTGGAGCTATGGCTACTCACCGCCAAAGAGTTCTGCGCAGATTGATTGGAAGGTTGCGGGAAGCCCAGCGAAACTTGGATCAAGACAGGCAAAATATCACTGAAAGCCGAGTTCTCTGGAATAAAATCAGACGGTGTTCTATGTACAACCATGATTGGGGTATACAAAGAAACCTTCGGCATCTTGAAACGCTTTTGGAACGGTTCAATCATGAAGATGACTACACCAGACTTCAACGATGGAGAAACAACATGGAACATGACAAGGCTGCATACAGGTGGCTGCGACATAGATCTGTTCCCATGTGCAATGCGGTTAAGAAAACCAAAGACTCTGTTCCTAGTCACTCCACCCAAGACAGCCTGAGGATTCTCAGGGAATTTTGGGCCGATATTTGGAATAGACGTCAAATCTCTTGGGATGATATTTGGGATGATTTGGTTACTCACACTCCACCACGCCCTGCTCCTGACAGCTGGCCAAGCCTCACACCGGAACAACTCCGTTCTGCCACCAAGTGTAGCCGCGGCAGTGCGCCGGGGCTTGACGGCTGGAGAGCTGAGGAACTTAGTTTGTTCAGTGACGAAATGTGGCAGGTCATGTCCGGGTTCTATGATCATTGTGAAGAGCTCGGAAACATTCCTACCATATGGCGATGTGTTCGCCAAGTGCATATCCCGAAAGGGAAACCACCTGAAGCTGACGGCAGCATGCTGGCGGACAACATGCGTCCCATAGCTGTGATGTCGATAATCTGGCGAATCTGCAGCCGAGCCAGATTCAAACAAACTGAGGTTCAGGAATGGATCCACACATCCACCCCCGAATTCATGTTTGGGGGAATTCCCCAAAAAGGTGTTGAGGATGCTATCTCTCACATAATCCTCAAAGACATGCATAGCTGGCCGGTTGGTACACTTGACCTGACAAAAGCTTTCGATTATTCTGACCCTGAGATAATCTGCAAACTCTTTGTCCACCAAGGTATGCCGCGCAAAGCTGCACGCATGTTGTTAAGCATGTGGAGCGAACAAATCCGTTTTCTTCAGCTCCATGACGAATTTTTCCCAAACAACCATGTTGTCAAGCGCTCCCTGCCGCAAGGTGACTGCTTTAGCATGTTAGGCATGTGTGTTTTGCTTACTCCCATTGCCAATCACATTCAGAGAAAATACCCTTGTTGCGTTCAAGCTTTATATGCCGATGATCGTTCTTTCACTTGTTCCACTGCGACTGAAATATGGCAAGTTCGAAATGAATGGCATGTTTGGAGCAATAAGGTTGGTCTTCAAGAAAACCCCACCAAAGAGCAATATTACCACCGCAACGTTCAAGGTTGCCGATCTCTCGAGGATGCCGGCTGTCCTCCAGAAACAGTTTCCACTTCCATCACCTTGTTGGGATTCCAGTTCATGGGAGTGACCCAAAGAAAAGCCAAAGACCGAGAACTGACAAGACTCACTGAGGCCAAAGAAGTTCTTCGAAAATGTAGGTGCCTCCCAGGTTCCAAAACACGTAAAGCTGCAGTTGCCAGGGTTTGTGCCCCAGCAAAAGCAAGTTGGGGATGGCTGTTTCGAAGACCCACTCATGCTGAAAGCAACGCTTTCTTTCAGGGAGCAAAAGCGCTGCATCAGTGGCCAAAGCAGTCAGCCGTACCTTTACTCCAAATTTTTACTGGCCATTGGTGGGACTTAGGTTTTGCTGCCACGGTTACGACTCTCCGAGTCCTCACCCGCTATGTTCACAAAACACAGATGCAGTTGCAAAACTGGCCACCCAAAATGAGTGGCTGGACGGGTAGCTTTAGAAAAGGCATGCAAGAACTTGGGTTCGCTGAGGCTGGTAGTTGGACCTGGACGCACCCGATGCTTGAAACTATTCAGATTCAACCAACCACGCTGCCTGAAAAGGCGACCGAAGTGCTGTCACATAGGCTCAGAGATGCTTGGCGAATCAAAAAATATGAGGAATTCTTGGAACTTGACCGACGCGACTCAACGGTTTGTGCAGACATTCCATGTGACCTGACCCGCATTAATATTCTGCGCAAGAAAAAACTCAACAGTCACGAACTGGCTGTTGTAACTGGTGCTTTCATTTCACCTCAATGTCGAAATGCCATGGGAGGTGCTGAAGAAACATGCCCTTATTGCCAACATGTTTGTGCCACTGTGCAGCACATGCTTTGGGAATGTACTCAGAACCCACACCGTGATCCTACTATTAGACCCCACGATGTGCTGCAGGAAAGACTCGCATGGCCCACTACTGATCCTACTAAGGTGGACCATGACAACAAACTTCTAAGGTTTGCAGCTGCAACACGTGCTGATGTGTTGCTGCAGCGCCACGACGACTAGAACCACCTCCATTCTATTCTGGCGATCGCCTCTGGCCTGCGCTGCGGCTGCGGGCAAGTGCGGGCAGCGTCATTGTCTACATCATCATCAATTGCTGAGGTTACTGGAGTTTTTTGTAACACAGCTATTGCCGCTCGACCAACCAACGGGTGCGGTGATATTGTTTGAGGGGGTTGTGGGACACTGGCAGACGAGATTCTGATTGCGAAACACCTGCATAGACAATTTTGTTTCTTTTCATGTTGTGTGCCTAAGAACAAATCATCCCGAATGTTTCTGCAAGACATCAGTTTGTAATATGAACAACCCTCAGTTCACTTTTAGTATTGCAAATATGGATTTTTCTGACAATATGTTTGTTAGAATTCAATGTTTCACCATTAAGATTGGTAGATAAAACCTTATAAAATCGTCATTTTGAGGCTACGCCGCGTTTTTAGACCAAATTCATAAAAATCATATAGTCGTGAAGTATCCCATGTCATGATATAACATTTGATCCTTATAAAACAGTCGGTTGAATCATGTTGAATCCCAAGTTTCTGCACCGGTGAGTGTGTACCTTTTTCCGTGATGAGGAAAGTGCGCATGCAGACAGGGACATCGCCATCATGAAATACATGGCCAAACACAAAGCGCAGGCGTGTGTTACAAATTCTGGCAAATTGTGTAGGAAAAGCTTATGTCTGATTTCAATTCGTAGCAAGTATACAGTCAGTACATGTCAGTACATCATATACAATTATGTGTGGATGTGTATGTTGTAAAAGATACTATAAACTATTTTATTTTTTATCCCCCTCTAGATATTCAAAAATAAACTGGCCGAGCCCGGGTACCGTTTTTTAGGGCAGTTTATATCAGTTTATAAGGATCTCACTTTTGAAAATTGGGAGTAAAAAAACAGGTGGTCTTATAAAATGCAGATTCTCAAAAAAAAACACAATTTAAGCTACCCCCATTTTTGGTGGCTATAAAATGACAATTCCAAGTCACAAAAACATTTCTGTTTGTTTTACTTGTCTGATTATGTTGTTTTATCAGTTCCCTTATAAAACTGGCATTTCGGAATTGCAATAGGAGCACCAGGGGCCTTGTCAATTTAGAAAGAAAAACCTTATGGAATCGCGCCACCCAACGTAGGGTAGTAATATGGTAATATCTAGAGGGGGATGCTATTAATATAGTATGTATATTATGTATGTATATTATGTATGTATGTATATATATATATATACTGTTGCTTATTATGTACGTTTTTCCCCAGATGCTCCGGCATATTGCAAGGATCACACTTGTTTTTCCCTAGGCACAGGACGTGATGTCGCTACACTACCTTCACCACGGCACCCATTTGGCTCTGGATTGATCGCTGCAAGGGTTCCCCCAAGTGGAAAAATTTGGCGAAGCACCCAATGGCCATTTGAAAGTAAAACGAAACCGTTCCTTCCAATTCTCCGGTGTTGAGGAAGGAACTAAGGAGCTGCTACGCATTTCCCATCTGCGAAGCAAAAAAGTCTGTCAAATTGCAGTGGATCTATGTGTTTTTGTTTTTTTCCAGCCTCGCGAATCCCATCGAATCTGTGCTCATCGGAACGTTGTGCAGGTGGAAGCTTTGCGAGATATTTTCTTGGAGATCGATGCGGATCATTCCAGTCTGGAACCTTGCCTGCAACGAGGAAAAATACCGGAACGAATCGCCATGAGGAGGATATGTGATATAGCCGACATGATTTCACCAAAATATGAATGTGTTAATTGGGAAGATGTCTAATGTTGATCAACCTTATGCATGCCCCTTTTCTGACTGTTGTCCGCATTGTTCTTCTTCAGGCTGCTGAGGTTTGATAGGACTTAGAATGGCTTAGCAAAGAAGTTCGGCAAAGAAGTGTTGATGCAGGCGTAAACCAAGGACCTGTATTTGCAATTCTAGCGACTTGCATTTTACTGCTGCCCCAACGGCTGTAGTCGGGTCGTTTGACTTTACCCTCCAACTGATCAGTCTGGTTTTCCTGCGCACCGTTTTATTCATTTACTCGAGCGTAGATGCTGTGCAGGTGAGTATTGATGAGCTCAAGGCTGGGTTGAATTCCCCACCGGTGGATCGACAGTTACAACCCATTGATACCCAGTGGGTGTGTCTGAAAATGGCCTGCATACGTTCGAACTGGCCATTGAAATAAAGAAAATTATGGTCAAGCAATGGATGTAGAGGTACCCCATTTTGACAAACCCGTACGTCCCCCAATTGTTTATGTGAAGAGTTGCTGTGAAAGCCCCTCATCAGTCCATGTGGCCAGCTGCCAGCTGTGATGGTTTACATATCACCGCCGAGGTTTTGAAGTAAAGGGTCTCTATTAGATTCTATGTGCATATTATATATATATATATACATTCCGTAATATCCTGAAATGTATATATACATGTTATATATCACATATATTTACAGTACATTGATTGAGATCCAGCCCAGCTCATGTTTATAGCCGAAATCATTTGACTGGAATAGACAATGAATACAATGAACACATACCGGTAAATACATATACCGCCTTTTACCGGTAATTGTTGGAAATCTCACCCAAAGGGTGATGTTTACAGAAAAAGTGTTTGGGGACGACTGTATCACCAGGAGGCAATGTCGGAGCAGAAGTTGGCAAGTTTCATTGAGTCCCTGGACATTTCCACCCATGAGCCGCAGGGGACGGATGGCGGAACAGAGTGCCCTCAATATGTTCATTCTTTCCACTGCCTTGTGCTGTGAACCTTGGTGCATTTCGGCATTTTACTAGATAAATCTCCCCCACACACTTAGGCCTTAGGAACTCAATGGTCTTACCATACCAACAAAAGCAAAATGATCAGCAAAACCCTTGATTTCAAGATGAGGTTTTCCAATGCCACCGGCCAGATGATTTATCTTCTCAGATTCCCTAACTCAGCTGCATCGTGAGAGAATCATCGGCATAGAATCCAGTTGGCAAGAATGTAAAGCCTCCATGAATCCTGGCCTTGGAAATTCGCTCTTTACTGTAGGTATCTGTAGATGATGGGGAATCCCCTTCCCCTGGTTGCTTACCAGCGCGAAGTGGCAGAGGGTGACCACCCTGTCATTCCTGATGCTTTCAATCAAGCTGCGGGTAGGACATTTGGAGTCTGTTCCTGATTATTGATGCTGACGCCACTTGCTCGGACGCAATCGGGGCCGGCTGGTTTAAGAGTATGTTTCTGCAGAATATGCGTGGAATGTTGTGGTTTAGTCTAATATGCATTTTGGGACGGTTGCTTTATTTCGTTGTATGGTCCTTGGTATTTAAGGGAATGCGCAAGCACTTTATATGGTTTACCTTTTTATTGTCAATTGACCATAATTGACCCATATTGACCCTTGGTGGAAACATATACTTCCCAGATGTCACAAACTTCTCTTGGCATGGAAATCGCGGTAGGCAAGCACATTTTCATGCATTTTCTGCCTTCTTCCACCTGCTGGCCATTTTGATGCAAATAATCATGCTTCCCCTGGTTCTTCCACATGTAGGGATTGCTTTTTGATTATCCCGGTCGGCTGTTGATGAGATGCACAGGAACGTTTTTTGTTTTTTAACTCACACTCAGCCACTTAGCCTACACGGCTTTGATCATTCCCAGTCATTCAGGTTCGTTTGTGCTATCCAGGTTCAGATCCAGTCGTGTTGTTTCTCGCCCATTGGATTCCAACCTGGATCAAACCAGGAAAGCGGTACCATAAGCCTGGACGAATTTGTTTCAGGCGCGAATGAGATGCTTGAGTTGTGAAGATGTCAGACAAATGCGGGTGGCTTTCGCTCAAATTCAATCGGAGAATTTCTCTATAGCCTCTGATCCCTAGTAATTTTGCTCATGGAGCAAGTCATTGAATGGCATCAGATTTGGTTTGATTCACCTAACCCCAGTGCCGTGGACACTTATATTTGCTTCTAAAACGTTGAGCTGTAGTGTACAAAACTACGCACCAGACCGAGATTGTTCAGACCCAGAGGCTCTTTTCACACGTTGGGTGTAGTGGGAACATACCACAGGTGGAATATGAGACATTTCTCGCTGGCAACGTTCCTCAGATCTTCCCTCAGCTTTTTCACTCTCAAAGTGCTGAGCTTAATACGGAAGGATAACAAAACAGGATACACCAATTTGACCAATGCACTTTGGCGCACCCTATTTTCAGACAAGTAATAAAACGAGAAAGACAATTTGGCCGAAGCTCCCCAAGAGGCAGCCAAATGTCAATGAGTCTCCGGACGATTAAAGACGAACTGTGAATTCGACGCTATCAATTCCCAAAACAACCTCACGATAAATGATGGCAAGTAAGAGGAATCATGTGCTAAATGGCTGACATTTCAGTTGATTTCACTATATTTTAAGCTTTCTGAATCCTCGGAAACGATGCTGCCCATGTACTTATTCATCATATATAACGAATCCTTCACTTTCTCTTGGAGGTTAGCCGCCAAATAAGCCATCGATGAATTCTTGATGTGTTTTCAATATTTCATAGATTCCATCAATGAACTTTGAGACACAAATCAATATGAGAGCTGAACACTTGAAAACTATTGAAAACCCGTTGTTAAATATGTCTTTTTGAACAAAAATTCAACATGCCCCGACATGGCAAGGCTGCATGCAGCTACACGGCCCTGCAAAGAGCTTTCAGCTCGCAAAGATGAGCTACGAGAACAAGGCGGCGATGTCGACGGGGGAGGATGACCAATCAAAAATTGCGGAAAACATGGGAAAATATGGATGAAATCATGGGACCCTATGGGAAATAAACCCTTCCCCATAAGATTGGAAAATCTGTGAGCTCATAGGAAATGCCATCAACGATGGCGGAGATATTCCTTTCCCCCTACAGTAATATTAAAACATGTGAAATACCACCCACTCAAAACTATGGTGCAATGTACTGATGTACTGAATCAAGTCAATCGGGGCTGGTGATTTCATGTGGTGTTTAAGTTTGAAACCTATTTGGGGGTTTTTGATCCGACATATTTTTCAGGTGAAACTACCCACCAGAAAAAGATGCAGAGATGGTACTTGGAAGCCCAGCGTAGCACGTTCCCAAGGGGGTTGATACCCCTTTGTGAATGAGCCCAATTGTGCGGACTGTAACCTCACTTTTGAGTCAACTATAGGCACCCTCTTCATGTGGTTCATCTGCCAGGTGACCAGACAAGAGATCAAACATCTCAGTGTACAGGTGCACCTCTGGGGGCCTTGCGCCGAGGGGATCCCATCTCAAGATATTTGGCACCTCAGGTCTTTGGCGATTTGTCTGGTCGCAAAAGATAAAGCGGGTATCATTGCAAACTTTGGATGTAAACATCTCAAGATGTCAGAAGACCCATCATCAGAAGCACGGGACTGATGTACCATGGCTCTTGGCTTCATACACTTGACATGTGGTGCCTCCCATTTGTACGATGGATTATGACTCCGGTTGACCTTTCTCCCTCTAGACCCACTGAAGACGATTGCATTGGTCCCGGGCCTGTGGACTTGACTTGCGAGAGAGAGCAGCTGGGTCAACCTGTACTTTCATCCCATGCCTACTCATCTGGAAAAGGGGATTTACCTCCATGAAAGGTATGAAAGGGTAGAGTTATCCAACCTAAACATAAACATAATGTGGGCAACCCAAAAATAAACCTACCATTTGGGGATGATTGAAAAACCGCCCATTTATGGCGGATGGTTTAGGGCATTGGGTTTACCACATATTTTCCCTACACCAAAATAAGCCAAACCATCTGGGGCACCACATAGGACCCCCAGCTGACCTGCCAGGTTTCACAGCTGCAGAGACACTTTCAGCTCGACCAGATGCCACCTTTCAGAGCCACGCAGCGAGCGACGAGAGTGGCAAAAAGTGGATGTCTGCGGGGTTCCGGCGGTTCCATCAGGATTATGCTATGGTGATTTAACATTATTTAACCACCTAAATATATTTCAAAATATTGTATTGAACCACCCAAACATTATCGGGGTATTAAAAGACTTTAACAACCCAATATGATATTTTAATATGCCTTAAGCATGAACAAATGGTGATTTATTTGGATAGAACAGGGATGCTCGAATCTATAGGTAAATGATAGCCAGTCTTGGAGGAACAAATTGATGACATTACCTTTTTTATCCTTTTTTTATTCACCGAAGTTGCCCTCCTCGTACCTGTGGTGTTGGGAGTAACCCCGATCTCCTGAACATGACCAAGCGAATTGGATCTCCAAATTGGTGAAGCATAGGCGCACGTCAAGTGTATGCACAAAAAGCTTGTTGAAGAAGGACTGCCAACCGCTTATTCGTGCTATCAACTACCAAAACTACCAACAATAAGACAAAAAACATCATAGAATCATAGATTTGGATTGGTTGCCCCACAGAGCGTTTTTCATGTTTGACAGGCAGCACCATGAGCTCCGCACTGGGCGGCTGCATTCGCTTCACGCCCGGAGATCCACAACGGAGCCTGAGGCAATGCCTGCGGGAGGCAGGGGATTGGGCAAAGGAAAAATTGGTGGGATTCAATGTGGTGAAGATGTCTGAAATTTGATGAAAGACCTTGAGAAGTGGGATTCTTTCGAGATGGGAATTATGGTCGCAATTCAAGAAAGCCAGGGAGTTCACACGTCTTTGCTGAGAAAAATTGAAAAGGGTGTATATTATATAATATGAATTATATATGATATATAGACTATATATATATATTGTACTGTAAATATATATTTACACACATATATTTAAAAAAATGAGAGAGATTCACCCACAAGAATGGTGCAAATGGTTTGGTCAAGTTTCCCTTTGGGGACCCTGTTGAAGCCTATTTTATCTTATATGGACTTCTATCTCGACCTTGAGAGAATGTGCTTCAGAACAGTTTGGCCTAGCAATGGGGATATACAACGGGATATCATTTGGAAGATCGCGGAATATCAGTGAGATTTGAAAAGAAAACACAGAACGTATGTGGCTTGCCCTAACTTTGCAATTTTAATTTTGATAGGGAAAATGGTGCTAAGCTAGCCGATTTAGGGGTATCCTCTTTTCAGACAAACGTCTTAAGATGCTGCAAGCTGAAGCCCATCAGTTGGGCCATTGGGTAGGGGTTCCTTCCCCCTTCGCAGCGGCATAGTTCAATGGGTAGATTTCAAAATCAACCCAGAGTTTCTTCCAAATGAAATGGTGTCACCAGCCATGTGTTCACCGGAGATCGTAGCTTTTGACAAGGCTCTGAAGGGAAATCTGGTGCCCTTCATCTTGGCTGAAGAAAGTTGCACATTACATGCCTTAGAGGCGCTACTTGCAGCAGGCCACGGGTGGGGGCCACGAGGTAACTATCCCCAAATGACCCAAAAAGGTTTGCGAACTAGTTTGATTTACCCAGGTATATAAGTATCATAGTTGTACATATACAATTGTGCTTGACTTATTTTCTCAGCTATGAACAGAGGATCAAAGTTTCCAGAAAAAAACAACAGGTGTTGTTCAGGATATATCACAGCTTTGGTTGTCCTTTGGTGTCGGGGTGAAAATTTCCGGAAGCAAGATGCTTGCATGGTAAAAGCCAACAATTCCTGCAAGTTATGCTTGAGTAAACGACTCAAATGGCTGGGAATATGTTTTTTCTTCAACGGCTTAGCTCCAAGTTTTGGTTGAAACTGACCATAGTTAGTTGTTGCTTAAATCCCTCTGCGCCATGTGGCTATGCGTCAAGAAGTCTGGCACCCTGGCTTTCACATCAAAATAGCTGGTAGCGATGGAGGTTCATCCCCCAGAAAACGGCATCATGGGCGACGTCATATGTACAATTATGCACATGTGTTTCATGTTTGAATCCCCACTTTTATTCCAAAATCCCACTTGTTCATGTTTGCATCCTAAGTCATGGCTACATGACGAGTCAAAACCCTGGGGCCATAGGTACCCTAAGAATCTAACTGGTTTATTCTCCCAAATTTGGTCGTAATAGGTTTTTGACCCATCCGCAAATTTTAATCTTCCCATGAAAAATCCGTGGTGCCAGATGTGATGACCGAGCCTTCATCCCAATGCGTCAGCATGCGCTTGGCAGCCTTGGAACAGAGGCGGCAACGTGTGGCTTGGCGACTGGGAGTGTTGGATCCATGAAATTATGGGCAAACAGAATCTATACTATCCTGTATTGTTTGGTGTTACTATAATACCTATATACATGCATCCATGTTTGGACATATCTTGCATCTTTGGGAAATAATTAGAATTTATGGAAAATACATATTTAAGTCCCAGGTTTCTGGTTGAGCATGGACCAACATTCAGCCAGGTTCAAACCAAAAGTCGGCGAGTACAGTTGTAAAGTACCTGGTACCTGGCCAATACTTATGGTCATTATATATAGTGTGAATAAATAAATATATATATATATATACACACGTAAAGTTAACTGTTGCTCGCAACTCCCTAATAACTGTACATATTTCGTGGGTATATAGCGACACATTGTGATCCACTAAGCATTCAACTAGCGCCATGGCCCATCTCAGCCAGACATGGTAACTCACCAAAAGTGGGGTTGAACGGGTAAAGAATTAAAAGTAATTCTTTAATTCTTACAGTTTTTTTTTGCAAGTTAGATAAGTTAGCTTTGATTTCAAGAACGGTGAACCTTGACATCACCTCTGACCTCATGACCACAGTTCATCACGAAGATGGTTAAATCATACCAACGGACCATACAGACAGGCGCTTCGGTTTGCCTGACCGGGTCGACATTTCCCTAAATTCATGCTTCTCTTGAAACCCATACATGATATTGTTGGGTAGTTATATGTAGTTATACCACGTTATATCCCATTTATTTACCATTAATTAAGGGATAGGTATATCGTTATACCGGTTATACCCCATTATTTACCATTAAAGCACCATATCTTCATGGTTGAATCATGTCAAAACATTCCATTTTCACCACTGTCGCCGAGGACTACAAGCGTTTTTTCGCCCAAGCCCTGCGCTCGTCGATCCTCTCGGGAAGTTGCGTTGCGTTTCTCGGAAGTTGCCGTTTGGGGCGGAGGCCAGTGGACCACTTGCTGGCTTCCTATGGGGGATAACCAAAATCGTCCAAAATTGAATATATTATCATAATCAGGGGGAAAAACTAGTGGTTTGGGGGACCATTATTTTAGGAAACCTCCACTTAGTCACAATTTCATATGATGTCAACCCTAAATAGACGAGTGGATTTGCCGTGGAACAGAGAAATAAGAAATATAAAAAGGATATACTTGTTTCAACGTCTACTTGTGATGGGATGCCGGGATGCAGTCAATACTTCAGGTCAAATGGAGATCGCATGACATGATAGAACTGGTAAGTGCAGTATTTGCCAGTACTTTATGGCGATGACACCTAGCACTTTGATTGGACAGATCCGATTGGTTTTGGCCTTGAAGGCACATTGAAGGACAGGTATACCTACGACACTGACTGTATCATGGTGTCTACATATCATCCACAAGTTAAACGTTGGGGACCACAGGACGATGAGTTTGATACCCTCCAAATGACCACATCTTTGGCGGGTTTGGATTCTCCTTATGTTTGAGTCAACATATTCCAAACCCAGGTCCCTCTTCAGTATCATATACATATACACATCGACATCTATCATTCTGATACCTGGGACAGAGAGTATTTGGCAATAGTGGATGGATACATACACACTGATATTTATGTTTTGATGAATGCACATGTATATCATTGTATATCTAAAACATATATATATATATGTATATGCACGTGTATAAATAAAAATGAATATATATATATGTATGTATGTATGCATGCATGCATGTATGTATGTATGTATGTATGTGTATGAATATGATATATGACACTACGAATTTAATATTCATGATGTGTATATATATATATATATTTAGATATATATATATATAGATGTTCAAGATATACACCATTTAATGTGGAAAACCATACCATTACCACCATCACCACAGCCACAGAGGCTGGTCTTCGAGGACGATGCTGTGGTCGATTTGGGCGAGGAGGCCTGGCTCCAACGAAGTCCCTCCAAGGGCACGAGCTTGGAGGCAGGGGATGAAGGGAATGTTGTTGAGGATTGGTGGTTTGGAACATGAATTCTATGACCTTCCATATAATGGCAATAATCATCCCAACTGACTAATATTTTTTCAGAGGGGTTCAAACCACCAACCAGATATGTTTAGATGATTTAAGATGAGGTTGGATTGTTTTTGATTTTTTTTGAATGTGGTTGGATGATTCTGGGCTGATTTTGGATTGTGGATTACTGTAGTTCAACCGCCCCCTGTTTTGAGAGCTGCATGGTCTCAGCAAGTTGTTTTTCCATTGGCAAAAATCCTTCTGTGGCGATGTCTTGTGCAGCCGACCACATTGAGGATATGGATTGTATGAAAATGGGGTACCCTGCGGTCGCCTGTGGTACCCTCTGGTTAGGTCGCATGTTCTTTGCATTTTCCCTGCAGGTTCTGCCAGACGAATGGAGCCTCTCATGTTTCTTCAGTGGTACCTTGGATGAATGAAGGCACTTGGGATCACTTGAGGATGCTTTTGACCGATGGTGATATTAGGGATGGTTTATGACAGTTTATGATGGTTTATGGCATGGCACTGCTGTTGACCACATGTGTTTTTTTAAAATGTTGGGAACTCTGGAATCTCCGGCGTCGTCATCCCCAAAAACAAATGGGCAAAGTGCTCAAGACTAAGAATTGACATGATGTGTAAATGGCATTTCCCGGCCATGTTTGATTGCACTGGAACTTACAAGATTTAAAATGAAGGGATATAATCTTCCCAGAACACCCGTATAATAATATATATATATAATATAATGTGGAAACAAACTAGTAATTTCCTGATCATTCCCAGCATTGGATGAAGAGAAGCTTTGCAGGAAAGTATCATATTTTTATATTACCAGTAGTACCGCACAAGGCGGTAGGAAGTTTCAAAAATAGGAAACCTATAGGAGAGATTGGTTGTTGTGAATCACGGATGGCAGAGCGAATCCACTGATGGACCAAAAGTTGCTTGAGATCTCCTCCCTTTCTCTCTCTTTCTCTGACTATCTACCTACCTACCTACCTATCTATCTATGTATCTATCTATCTGTCTATCTATGGATCTATCTCTCTCTCTCTTTCATCTAATTACCTGTTTGTCTGTCTATCTAACTAACTATCTAACTAACTAACTCATTAACTAACAAGCCTATCAATCAATCAACCTATCTATCTATCGATCTATCGATCTATCGATCTATCGATGTCTCGATCTATCGATCTATCGATCTATCGGTCTATCTATCGACCTATCGGTCTATCGATCTATCGATCTTTCGATCTATCGGTCTATCAATCTATCGATCTATCGATCTATCGATCTGTCGATCTATCTATCTATCTATCTATCGATCGATCTATCTTTCTTTCTATCTATCTATCTATCTATCTCTCTATCTATCTATCTATCGATCTATCTATCTATCTATCGATCTTTCTATCTATCTATCTCTCTATCTATCTATCTATCTATCTTTCTTTCTTTCTATGTCTCTATCTCTCTATCTCTCTATCTATCTATCTATCTTTCTATCTATCTATCTATCTATTTATCTTGCTATCTATCTTTCTATCTATCTATCCATCGATCGATCTATCTATCCATCTATCTATCTATCTAACTATCTATCTATCTATCTATCTATCTATCTATCTATCTATCTATTTGTCTACCTGTCTATCTGTGGTGCAGTGTCATTCAGTGTAGTGTAGTGTAGTGGAGTCTAGCGTAGTGTAATGTAATTAGTGTAGTGTAGTGTAGCGTAGTGTAAATGTAGTATTGTAGTTGTAGTTGTAGTTGCAGCTAGTGTAGTGTAGTGTAGTGTAGTGGAATGTAGTGTAGTGTAGTGTAGTGAAATGTAGTGTAGTGTAATGTAGTGCAGTGTAGCGGAGTGTGGTAGTGTAGTGTAATGCAGTACAGTGTAGTGTAATTTTGTGTAGTGGAGTGTAGTGTAGTGTAATGTAGTGGAGTGTAGTGTAGTGTAATGTAGTGTATTGTAGTGGAAGGTAGTGTCGTGTGATGTAGTGTAGTGTAGTGTACTGTAGTGTAGCGTAGTGTAGTGTAATTGAGTGTAATTGAATGTAATTGACTGTAGTGTAGTGTAGGTGACTGTAGTGGAATGTAGTGGAATGTAGTGTAGTGTCGGTGTATTGGAGTGTAGTGTGGTGCAGTGGTGGTTGTAGTTGAAAATGCTACAAAACCCTCACGCTTTGCTTACTTTTGACAAGGTCCACAACCCCTTGCGCCTGCCACGCGAAAGCACATCTGAACCTCCAAAAGTGGTCCGAACCCCTAGTGTTTTGAACATGTGGTGCGTTATACATTTTCACTTCGAAATGTGCTTCGCGCCACAACGGCATGCACTTTTTCGACATCGCAACTTCCAAAAGTGGTCCGACCATGGTGTGTTTTGTACATTTTGACTTCGAAATGTGCTTCGCGCCACAACGGCGTGCACTTTTTCGACATCTCAACTTCCAAAAGTGCTCCGACCATGGTGTGCTTTGTACATTTTGACTTCGAAATGTGCTCCGCGCCACAACGGCGTGCACTTTTTCGACATCTCAACTTCCAAAAGTGGTCCGAACGTGGTGTGCTTTGTACATATTGACTTGGAAATGTGCTCCGCGCCACAGCGGCGTGCACTTTTTCGACATCTCAACTTCCAAAAGTGGTCCGAGGCAGAGGTGTTTTGTACATTTTGACTTGGAAATGTGCTTCGCGCCACAACGGCGTGCAATTTTTCATCTCTCGTCTGGCCAGATGGCTCCGCACCCGCCGCTTTAGCGAGCCTACTTTCGGACCTTCCGAAGCCACAAATCATTGGAAAAACACAGTGTTTCGCGACTTTCCTACCTCTTCGCGCATCGTGCATCTTCTTTCTTCTGACTCTTTCTCCTCTCTGATCTTCTCTCTTCTAATCTTTCTCTTCTCTCTGCCTCTGCCCTGCTCTGCTTTTCATCTGTCCATATTGTCGGAAGTTTGACTTCTAAACTTCCTTCGATTATACAGGTAAAAGCCATGCGCTCTACATGTTGATTTGTTCATGTTTTTGTCCTTATAGCAGCCCGAAGAAAGGTTGAAAAAAGAGTTCAATCTACCATTATTCTGGAATGGGAGATTTACAATCCTATATCTTTTTGGGAGCTTGCTATATGGGTTTGTTTCTCGATGGGGTACCCACAAATCCCCAATGGTTTATCATCACGTTCCATATGAAATAGCCGTTTTGGGGAAGCCTCCGCTTTAAGGCAAACCTAGTATTTTATTAATGCTGGTTAGTTATATCATGTCCCCTTATATACCACAAATATCCCATTCATCATAAGTCCCGTTTTCAAGACAACCCAATATGATATGGTTGCTCAAATATCCAATTATATACCCTGCTATAATCAGTTTTTTTACTACATGTCCCCAATGAGCCCATGGATCTTCGAGGATCAGCCCTGCCACCCGAAATCTTTGCGCCCATGACCTTCAATGCCAGGGGCAAGGCCGATGGATTTCACCGGTTTCATCGTTAGAAAATGTGGGGAATTAAGCATCAAGAATAGGGGGCAATTAGATATACTAAATACTAAAAAACAACATTCGAATCTGTGGTCTGGGTCTCCCATGCCTTGACCCATTCCCAAATGGGGAGATGTTCTAACTAGCGCCCTGACCGGCCGAGCACAGCTGGCCTGTTGCTTCAAAAATTGGGTCCATGTTGGTCCATGTTTTAGACGTTCTAACTATTGCAGAAAATGATTTTGTTCAAGAATCATCTTGTATATCAAGAATATTCAAGAATATCTATTTGATCTAACTGAGGGGCCATGACTGCCATGATTTGACCCATACTGAGACCAAAGGAAGCTGACCCATAGTGAGATCGAAGGAAGCTATGCAGATGCATATGTTCAACAAAAAACATTCACCATGCAATGCTTGAAGGATCCACACTAGCCACCCATCCTGCATGCCAGATGATTGTGATTCCGCTTCCACCAAAAGTGCAAAGCCGCCAATTGCAAAGTGCTGACAGTCCTCCGATTTTGAAACATGTCCATTCCTTCCTTGGATCTGCGATAAATAAATAGTTACATGTACAGGACATATATATATATATATATGTGTATATATATCATATGCGTATATATAATTATGCATATAACTTTCATTTAGCGATACACACATAATCTGTATATCATATATATATATATGTATATATTGTTCTTTTATTTAAATTTTATATGTGTGTTGTTATATTGCAATATTTTATGATATATATATATATTATATTAAAACAACTTACACTGTATACATATATATATTGTTAGTTTCATACTACATAGTATACAGTATTATATGTTATAGAACATGCCAAATATAGTATTTAATATTTAGGACACAACCAATAATATTTAATATAAAACAATTTATTCAATGATCTTATTTCCTTTTTAAAATACATGTCCTTTTTAAAATGATATTACATTACATGATACCATATTATATGTTAGTCATATTATACCATATTTTATTATATTTTATTTTTATTTTTATATTATATTACATTATATTGTTTTATTTTATATTATATTCTCATTTTATATTATCTTATTTTATA
Organism: Cladocopium goreaui; assembly: GCA_947184155.2. Lineage (NCBI taxonomy): Eukaryota > Dinophyceae > Suessiales > Symbiodiniaceae > Cladocopium > Cladocopium goreaui. The sequence continues at coordinate 1,490 of CAMXCT020004103.1, read as the reverse complement.
TTAAATGTTATCATTGTATATTATATTATATTATATTATACTATTGTTTATTTTCATTTAATATTATATTATGTTTTGATATTTTATTATATAATGTTATTTTATATTTTATTTTTAAATTATATTATATTATTTTTATATTATATCATTATATTTTTTAATATTATATTATATTATATGACATTTTTTGTTAGATCATATAATTTTTTATCGCATTATATTATATTATATTGCATTTTATTGCATAATAGTGTATTTTACATTGCATTATATTATGTATATTTTTATGTTATATTATACTATAGTAACTTATATTATATGGTATTATAGTATAGTATATTATATTTTGTTTTATTGCATTATATATCAAGATATTGTTCGGAGATATTCGTGGGTATTTGGATGATGCAACCTTTCCAACTCATTCTCAGGTAAAATCCCGAACACTCAACTTCGAAACTAAGAATGTCATGCACTATGGGACCCACTGACGTTTGCTTTGAATTGTCTTGCGAAGTTGTACCTGACGCCCAATCAAACTCTCCAGTGTTCTGGTAGGGTCAATGCTAGTGGTAGGCGCCCTTGCTCCTGCCTGATGGATCTGACAATGGCACTCTGGATGCATCTAGCAGGCTTCAGTCTCAACCTATCAAAGAAGGATCCCTTGGCTCACGGGTGTATCTTTAGTTCCACTGATTGGTGCTTTCATGCGTTTTTTTCCATCCCAAAGAGATGCACTGAGAATGCCCAATTACCAGCATATTTATTCCCCAAACAGCTCTTGAGCTGAATGGGGTTCTCAATTCTTGCTAGAAACGGCCTTTGTTCCCTCATGATTTGCTGGCTCCTCCTGGTTCCGGCTGGGGTTCCGGTGCTTGTCTCCCTTCTTCTCTCGTCTTTCTTTCCTCAGGAAAGTGGTTCTGTTCCATCATGATTTGCTGGTTCCTCTTGGTTCCGGCTGGGGTTCCGGTGCTTGTCCCCCCTCTTCTCTCTTCTTTCTTTCCTCAGGAAGAAGTTCTGTTCCATCATGATTTGCTGGTTCCTCTTGGTGCTAGCGTTCCGGTGCTTGTCTCCCTTCTTATTTTTCTTTTTTTCCTCAGGAAAGAGGTGCTGTTCCATCATGGTTTGCTGGTTCCTCCTGGTTCCGGCTCAGGAAAGGGGTTCTGTTCCGCCATGATTTTGTGGTCTCTTGGTTCCGGCTGGGGTTCCGGTGCTTGTCTCCTTTCTTCTCCCTTCTTTCTTTCCTCAGGAAAGGGGTTCTGTTCCATCATGATTTGCCGGTTCCTCTTGGTTCCGGCTGGGGTTCCGGTGCTTGTCTCCCTTCTTCTCTCTTCTTTGGTTCCGGTGCTTGTCTCCCTTCTTCTCCCTTCTTACTTTCTTTCCTCAGGCAAGGGGTTCTGTTCCATCATGATTTGCTGGTTCTTCCTTGTTCCGGCTGGGGTTCCAGTGCTTGTCTCCCTTCTTCTCTCTTCTTTGGCTCCGGTGCTTCT
>CAMXCT020004102.1:0-45971 GCA_947184155.2 Cladocopium goreaui | reverse complement strand
CCAGTGTCAGGCTCTTGTTGCACAATATGACGCATGGGCATACTCATGATCAAATTGAGAACTCTCGGCGAAAGACTATCGCCTTGCGGGATGCTACTACGCACACCTTGGATTCGGGGGCACACTTCTTTGTTCCACGAAAGGATACGCAATTGACCTTCCCAAATTTTTTGAATAGCAGCCGCCAATTTTCGGGGAAAACCTTTCCAAACTAAAGTATCACAAGCCAAGCTCGGGCGCACATGGTCAAAGCACTTGGAGAGATCTAATGATCCCACATAGGCTCCTTTGGCAAATCCCTCAGCAAGTTCACAAAAGCTACCTTGACTGTCTCGATTGCGCCTACCTCCAGCCTGGGTAGTCAACAAATGCGATTCCAACCAACGTCTTTCGATGTCCCCATCTAAGCGGGCACTCACATAAATTCTCCACCAACAAGACACGAGGCTTATTGGTCGAAGTTTGCTGGTCGGGGTGGCGCTGTCAGAGAGCCTTTGACCGTTTCCTTTGGGGAGCATCACCTGGGTCATGAAGTGCCAGCACTTTGGAAAACATCCCAGCTGCTCCCAGGCTTGAAACACAAATTCCAGGTCAGCCCACATGTTGTAAGGCCAAGCTGCCATTTCGCTGCCAGTCCAGCCGTCAGGGCCCCCGGCTCGGTGTCTTTGTCTAGCAGCCGAGGCACTAAGAGCCTGCGCAGAAACAGGGCTCCAATTTTCTTCGACTTCAGGGGCCCCGCCATATTCACGAAGATATTGCTGCGGAGTCCAAGCATCGCTATTGTCACGGTTCCAAACTCTCTGCCAAAAGGATTCGATTTTGACCAAGGCACCAGAGCTGTCCATGGGTCGTCAGGATCGACTTCGTCGTCATACAAGGTAACAGTGGGCGCCGATTCGGAGGACCGCACCCATCGAAAGACCTGAGCGTTATCTTGCTGCAAGCGAACCTTCCAATTGCTAAGTCTGCGCTGCCGGCTCGCATCGGTTTGACGCTGAACCTCAGTTTCGGCATCCTTGGCAGTCATTCCTGCTTGGTACAGAGGGCATCTGCGGATGCGCTTCCAAAGCTTTTGAAGATCCTTAGAATTCTCAACAGCGTTGTCATGATGCTGTCTTCTCTCGGCCTCACTGAGCCTTCCCCACAACCGCATCCAGGTGCGAAGCTGATTTGAGGCATTCGGAGCTGGTGGATGACCAAAGGGACGTGACGAAAAGTGGGGATGGACCCCTTGGCCCGTTTAGCTTTTCTGTAGGGCCGCATAGGCAACTCATGTTCCTGAGCCCACTGAGCCTGTTTCTGAAGAAACGTTTCGAGTAACAAATTCAGGTGGTCCCAAATTCGATCACTTTTATGCTGTTTGACCGCTTCTGACATGTTGTCGGCTTCGCGGATTTCTTGTTCAGCTTTCACTTTAATTTCCTGCCAAACTTGTCTATTTTGTTGCCAGGCATCCGCCAGGCGTTCTGTCCAATCGATACCTCGGTCGGTATCTTGAGGCAAATACACGTTTGCTGGAACCATCACAACCTTAGTAAGAGCCCCATCTGCACCTTCAGCTTTGACGTCAAAGTAAAAAGCTTTGTGATCACTGTAACGTTCGGGGCACATCTTCAAAGTGGAGTCCAAGATAATACCGTTGCAAATCGCAAAATCGATGACCCGTTGGCTTTCCCATCTACTGCTAACCCCAGGAGGTGGCAAACAAGAGCTGTAACCTGAAGAGGTAAGGCCAAAGGCCAAAGGCGATTCCTCAGGGGTGTCATTGAAATCACCCACAAGAGTCCAAACATTCGGGGACCATGAGTGACACAGCTGGAAAGCTTCCGTCTTGAAAGCTTCTCTTTCAGGATGATGGGCACAATACACGTTGCCCACCCACATGTGACCGACCTGAACGCCTAACAACTGCCCCCCAGAGGTATCCAGTTGGTGAGCAATGCGACTTTTCAGGTGTTTACCAACCATAGTTATCATTCCCCGGCAGCACTTGTTGGACAAAGCGAAGGTGACCCAACCTGATTTCCAAGCAGCAGCTGCCAAGACCTTAATTTCGACATCAGACATGTTGGCTTCCTGAAGACAAACCACATCGAATTCCTTAGGTTTCAGGTGGGGCAGGGCGCTCCACAAGTTTTCCTTACCTGCAATGTTGACGCTGCAAATCCTAAGTTTTGTCAAACGTCTGCGATGAGCTCGGGGTCCTGGATTTGGCTCAACGCCCTCAGCACACAAATCCCGTTGCCAATTTTTGGCCTTGGAGACTGGTTTCTGCTGCTGACCCGTATCAGCAGGCAGATTTTTGAACCAAGCTTTGCTGCCAGGGTTCGGAAGTTTTGCCTGCACCGGTTTTTGTTTGAGGCGTGGGTTAGCTCCCACACTGTTGGTGAGAGCATCCATATCTTTGACCTGCTGCTGACCCCAACCCCAAATTTTAACCAGAGGGCCCACAAACTGATCATGGGTGAGCCGCACTTTGCGCCAAATGTGAGTTTTGGGGTATTTTCTCTTGATGCACTTGTTACGAGTAAAACAATCGGTTTCGCCCTGCACTCGTTTGCAATGTCTGCAGGTGTATCTCAAAAATTGGTTTTTTAACAAACCAGAATCAGGAACGAAGCAAGACAGTTCATGACCTTGAGACTTGGCTTTTTGAATTCTTTCTTTACGCCACTCAACAGAATGCCAACCTGTTTTTTTCCGCGTTGCCACCCGGTAGTTGATGTCAACAGCAGCGGTGCCATTACGCAAAATGATGCGATTTTGTTCGGGGGTGAGGTCAGGAGCACAGCTTGCAAGGTGAGCATCTCTGCTTCTTTGCAACTGACTAGACGGAAGCCATGGCAACCCCAGCCCGCACCTGCTGCATGTCCAACCCCGCGCAGCCCATTTGACTTTGGTGGCTTTAACCAAAGGATACTGAGTTCTCCGATCAGCAATCAAATGTTTTTCATTTTTGTGACATCTTTCAATGTGCCTAGATTTCTTGGCGGCCCACGTACCAAGGCAAGCGGCCGAAAATGCGAAATCACACAAGTTACACTTCCAAGAATATCTCTCAAACAAGGCTTGTTCTTCCGCCGCATTCTTGGGGATCTGTTTGGTTCGTTTTTTTGCGATTTTCCGAGGAGAAGGTTCGTCTGGAGTTTCCAGTCTTTCGGCGTCCTCTTCTACTGTCAATGCCGTAGGGGCAAAATCAGGATCAGACACTTTTTCCATTGCAGCATGGACCGCACGAGTGACAGCACTGCAAGCAAGCAAACAACCTTGGAGCGTTCCGAGTGAATCCGGAGTCAAGTCTTGGTCCGGCACGCCCTGGCAAATTGACTGAAGCCAGGCATGGGCCTGACTCCAATGCGGGCACTGAACCTTGGTAATAGAGGTCGGGTCCCCAGACGCAACCTGAGTACTAGGTGCCCTGTCGTCCTTGGTGGTGTGACTTCGACTCATCTGTTTGAGTCGCTTCAAAGGACTCTTTTTTTACCTTTGGAGCGTTGCTTGGAAGCCTTGGTTTTACAAGGCGAGTCGAACATGTTCTGGCCAACAATGGTGTGAGCAGAAGGTGTTGGCATATCACTAAAATTATTCGTGGGTTTTCGAGAACTCCTAGCACTTTTACCATGCAACGAAATGGTGTGGACCGAAGGAGTGGCCATGCTTGACGAAGACTTGGCAGCGCCTTGAAGTTCATGTCTGGCAGGAAAAACCGTTTCTTTTAACCATGCATTGGGCACGGTCTCTTTTTGTGGAGGTTTGAGCCAAGTGTAGTGATCATCCTTCAAAAGGACAGCAATTGGCTGGGTTCCCTTAGCTGCTTTGGCCCATCCTTGGTCAAAGGTAGGAGCCAACGTGGTACGCCGCCACGGCGCCTTCTTGTTTTCCTTCTTCCAAATTACAATCACATGACCCGTTTTGATGGACAGGGCCCTCAGTGCGACCCCATCAATCCAGGTTCGAGGTCGACCCATAGCATCGAGCCAATCTTGAAACGAGGATTGTAATTGCAAAGTAGGATTCTCGTTAACGGTTTCAGGATCAGGAGCGAAAAAGGGAAGGAAGCTCTTTTCATGTTTGCGGCAGTGGGTCACAACCTGACTTCTGAGTTTGGCGCCAGCACGTTGGCATTGTTCTGGCGTCCTGACTTGGGTAGGATCTTTGTAGTAATCCAAGGCGCAGCCAATGGCCCTGAATCCGCAATCTCCGTTTCCCCCAAAATCAACTTCTTCAAAACCTTTGTTGTTGATAAGATCAGCAATTTCATCCCATTCCGGCTTGATCATTTCCGTGGTTTCTTTGAAGTCCAACTTTTTCGGCTTAACCCTAGCTGGGCTTCGGCTTCTGGGGCGTTCTTTCTCTTGGCCGTTGCCATCACCCTCAACGGCCTCTTCATCTTCTTCACTGTTTTCAGGTTCATCGATCTGTGTATCAAGAACTTCATGATCCACATGAGTTCGTTTCTGTGTTTCGAACCTGCGCTTTGGAGGAGTGGCAGGCTGCACATGTTGAGGCTTAGGAAACCGACCCTCCGCCTTAGTGACATGGATTTCTAAACTTTGGTCAACATCGTCCACATAATGCCAAGTGCAATTGGAATTGGTTGGATCATAAGGATCATCGGGAGGCTGAGCTTTCAAAATCCATTTGACCTGGCGACGGGAATTTCTCCAGGTGATGGGCACAACTTGTTCCCACCCTTGTTCTTCCATGAAAGTCGTGACATGCGTGGCGTCCCAACTTCTCGGGACACCGTCAATATGAATGTGGATATTCTTTTTGGGTATGCTATCAGTGGGAAGATAGAGAATGCCAATATCCGAACCTCCACCCATCCGAAATTTCAAGGATTGGCCACGAGCAATGGCCTCATTCATGCTTTCCCGGAGATAATTATCACAAGTCATGGAAGCCGCTTTGAGCAGCCATTTGACCTTTTCAGGACGGCGCCCAACCCCAGTAGTTGTGACAAAAACCGCCCGCTTTCCGCTTTGAGATTCGAGAGCAGTAGCCACCTTAGGGCTCACACGAAGGTGGCCGACAAGAGTATGGCACTTGCCTACTTTTTTCCATTGCCATGTTCCGCCGACAAGGGTTGACACGGGCGTCACTTGCCAGTTGGCCATTTCGGTCAAAATGGACTTCGCTTTGTCCCATTCCCCTTGTGGCAAAAAGGCCTCTCGATACTGAGCAGGAGCGCAGACCCGGATGGAGACTTTGGGATCAGGCTGATATTTCTGAAGATTGATAGTTTTGGGATCCCTAGGTTTGGGAGCCAAAGAAGCCAAACCAAGGCAAGCAAAAGTCATTTCTTCAAGTTTCATTCTATTTGGGCCACGTTTAACTGACACCTTCACATGCCGACCTTCAGCCAATGAAACTTTCCCATCAATCAAAACAGATAAAGGAGAAAGACATTCCATGGCTTTTCTCATGTCTTGGATTTCCAATAAATCATCCAGGCTTCGAACACACACCAAGTTGTACTCACTCTGTTTCCCGTCACCAACTTGTTGAATGTAAGCATTCTTATGCCCCAGTTTGATGGCCATTGACCATTCACAAGGGTTGACAGCACTGATAGGCGGACCGCGCGCAATCTGAGGTTGCGACTGTGGTCTGACCGTGGTTTTTCCCGACTGCTCAACCCCAAAGTTGTTTCTGAGGTTCGCGCGTTGGGCAGGACGTTTGGTTTGCTCACATTCCCAGAGAGTGTTTTGCAAGTGTTCAACCACCTCTTCGTCTTTGGTTTTTTGTTGTTGACAAGTATTCAAGAAAGTCAACAAGGTTTGAACCAAATTCTCATCAGAATGAGTTTGGGGGGCCTCGTAATTCCAATAACCATAGTCGTAATCATCGCTCGACCCCTTGTACCAATCCTGGGAAGACGCCGTAGAACTGGTTTTCTGTGTTTTCCGTGCTGGCGGGTGTTGTTTCTGCCATTGTGACAAAAATTCTCCCAGGGCACTGGCAAGGCTGTTGTTGTCTTGCTTTTCTTGTCTTTTTCTGCGCGTGACACGGGACCCCATAGGCATACCACCCCTGAGATTCCAAGCCCACTGAGGCAATCCGAAATGATTTTCTTTTCCACTGTGAGCATCGTCAGTTTCCTTGTTTATTTTGGCAGCCATGCACTGAGAGTGACTGTTCCATTTGTCCAAAAAACTTGTGACGGCATGCACAACCCTATTGCCAAGTTGGCCCCTTGGACCGGCTGGTTGTGCGCATTGCGAATCCATGGCGTTGGCAATCTGAGGGCTGGACGTTGCAGCACATTGAAACGCAACTTCAGGTGTTTTTGGCACCTGAATATTCCATCTGTTTTGGATCAAAAAGACGCACTTTCGGACCCGAGCATTGTCTTGACAGCCAATGCTTTTCAAAGGGGCCGCTCTGAAACAATTGCCCAGACCCCTAGCACCTCTAATTCCACAAATTCTCTGCGGACCAACCATCCTCGCTTTTTGGACCACAGTGTCACACAGGCACCGTTGGCATGCTTGTCGCCATGGACCTGTTCTTTTGAGTAGCTGAAACCAAGTGGGAACCACCACTTTACGCAGCTTAGGTCGAACAAGTCTTCTGGGGGGTTTAATGGTGACCGGATAGTACCGACAAACATACAACCGCAGTAACCAATGGCATAACTCTCCCAAAAAATTCAACCCAACACACATGAGCCACAGAGGCGACTGCAAAAGCCAGGCATCAATTCCTGCAAGAAACTGCTGCAGCCTCGAAATCAAAATCTCACGTGCTCCATCTATACGCAAGCGCAGCATCTCCCAGCGCCGCGGAGCAACAAGCAGCGGCACGGCGGAGTGACAGCGCACACGACGTCGACAGGCAGCCGACATGGCTTGCCCACTGGTGACGTCGAGGTGTTCTGGGGGGCCTTTGATATGCGTCTTTGTCATACCAGGAAGGCCGGTAGAGAAACTGATGCTTTTCCAAAGGCCCGAGGTCATTTCGAGATCAGGCGGTGCTTTCTGTCCACAAAGTTCAGTGGACGGATTCCATGGGGCTGAGATCGAAGCGAAATCAGCCCAGGTTTCCTGACAAGCAGAGGCAGGCAAAAGCAGACACAAGCAGCAGCACAGCCGCAGCCACGGCGCCCAGCCAACCCTGGTCATCCTTCTGTTGCTCACTACGAGCTTTTTTCTGAAGGATGTCACTTCTTCTTTTTTTTTGGGGCTTTCCAGCTCTTCTTTTTCTTTGTTTTTTTGATTTTGCTTTTTTTCTTTTTTTTTGATGTTTTTCTTCTTGATGCATTTTTGAATTCCTCTGTTCTTTCATACTCTGTGTCAGCGTGGCTAAAACCAGCTTCCAGTTGCATTCGGTGCAGCTCTTGCAGCTGTTCAGTCAACTGGATCTGCTGCTGCAAGCAAAGTTCCAAATTGTCTACTGCACCCAGGGCCTGCTGCAGCCCCACTGTCAGCCAGCTGCTGGTGGCTTGCAGCTTGTCTACCTCGTGGCAGAGTTGCTGAAGCCATTCCTCCATCCGTCGCTCCTTCTCTGTGCTCTCGCGCGTTTTCATTTGAAGCGCTTGCTGGTCTGCCTCGGACTCGCCGTCGCTATCCACGAACTCATCATCCAAATCGCTGCTGATGCCGAGCATCTGCAGAAGCGCCACCTCTGAATCATCCTCGGATTCAGTCATGAGCAAGTCTTGCTGCGCGGGTGCTCCATTCCAAACGACTTCCTCATCTGTTTCCTCAGCACTAGGCAGGGCACTGCGCGGCCACTGCATCCCACCCGGCATCGAGGTCTCCTTTGCAGCAGAGGTTTCTGGAGTTGGTGATGGTGGAAACCCAGTGGAGGACTCTGCCGCTTGCGATGAAAGCTCACAGCTTCAAAATCCTCGTCAGCGTATGCCATGGTCAGAAGTTCAGGTTGAAGAAAACAAAATATATAATTTGTATGTTTTTTGTCGAATTTGTTGTTATTTGTTTTGTCATTTCAGTTTTGTCTGTCATTTTGTTTGTCATTGTTTTGCCATTTGAGTTTTGGTCTGTCATTTTGCTTGTTATGTTTATGACATTTTTGTGTCATTTTGAGAAATTATAGTTTGCATTGTTTTTGTCTGTTTTTTGTCATGTTGTATCGAATGAAAATGACAAAAATAACAAACAATGGCAAATGTTGATGGGAAATCATCAAAAGTTGCAAAAACTTGGAAACATATCGAAAATTAGTCAAAAAATGACAAAAATGACAATGCTTTGAGAAAAATGCATTTTTTGCAACCTGCCAATGCAACGACCACAAGAACACGGCTTGAGCCAAAATGGCTACGGAAGCTTCGAAATCCAATTTTTGGCAATGTTTTAATTGCGTTATATAAAGAAATTTACTTGATTTTGAGATCGGAAAAAATAGTTTTTATTATTAAGGGTTTTAATTTAGTATTAGGGTTCCCTAATACTAAATACCACCCTAATACTAAAAACTACCTGCGGTGTTTATTATTAGGGGGGGACGTTTTGTATTAGGGAGAAGGGATTATTCCGTTTTCATACCAAGATTGTCATCAAATAGACTGTCACGCTGTCAAAATGTGCACGGCCGACCGCCGTACGTGGCCGAACAGAACAGTTGAAAAAAGACAAAATTGTTGGTTGACTTTTTGGGAAGAAGCCGTTAATTTCCAGCTATATCCATCTATATTGTGTATCATATATCCATTCCAGCTCGATATGACTGGGATAGTAGTCATAATCCAGCTACAATTCCTGGGACAAAGCAAAGCACCACAGTTTGGGATCGGCCCATGTTTTTTCCTTGGGGGGTGTGGCAGTTTCGACCTGCAAATGTTGGATTTTCCATGTCTATGTTCGTCTATAGCTAAGTCACGGCTGGCGTATTTGAATGGTTCAAAATTCACGACCTCCAATCGATGCTGGTGCTATCCCTAAAAGGTCGGAAAGTGTGACAGCCGTTGAACACCTATCAAGTTACAACCTGAAACCACCTCCAGAACCATCAAGGAACGTACAACAGACTGAGACAACTAGGGCCGCGGCTGTGCCGACACAGATCTGGCATGCTCGTGGCGGTGGTGGGGTAGTGCTTATGGGTATGGGTCAATACCTATAGATACATTTTAGTGGGATGAACATCCATTTACCAGCTATTTTGGGGTTCACTAGGTACCAGGGTTTTGACCCATCCCCATTTGAGTGGAGGCCAACGTAGTTGTACGGCACGGGGAGTTGACTTGGATTTTAAAAAACGCGCAGTTGCGCTAGCCGTCCATTATGGACAGCAGCAAGAAAATGTGCTACGCTGCCATTTCGTAGGGGTTATATAGGAATCGCTGGTGATGGTGGAATGATTGGAATGACCATATTCCATATACCATGTAACTTGATGTAACTTGACCATCACAAGCCAACATCAATCAGTTTACGTTCAAACATGGCCCCTTTAGAGTCACCTTCCAGGATTAGATGTCTCCCCCTCCTGAAACATCCTGATTTCTGTCTATGCAATGTCGGTGAATTCAACGGTTGGGTCCTACTGTTGATGGAAGAAATCCTGCACCACCTTGGATGGTTGAAACCCTATAAATAATGGGATAAACCACCTATCAACTGGTGTAGGATTTCTTCCATCCACAGTAGTTCTGAAAACATCAAGAGTTGATCTTGCCAAGGAATTCCAGTCTCGAGTGACAGAACTAAAATCCTCACCTGAAAGGCCCCTATCCTTTGTGAGGAACCCTAAGCGAAATCTCTACATCACAGACTTATAAAACTTTGCAAATCCCAAAGAGAAAATCAGTTTTGCTGCATTGCCCACTAAAAAAATGAAGCGGAAGACAACTCCAATTGGTTTCGCCCTCCATTTCCCACCTGGTCCACTGTCTCCAATGCCAGCGCACGGCGTTTCGCTTCCTGGCGAGTGGTTCCATTTAAAAGGTGATACTCAACAAAAATTCGACCAGCACGAGAAGTTGGATTACTAAAATGACGATGTTTACCTATATATAATGACAATTCTTCTTCTTTTTGGGGTGTACTGTATGATCTGTATGTATGAAACCATTGCCATGTTTTTGTTTGTACATGACAACACAGTTTGACGTCAAAACCTGACGCTATCACTAGCCACTGAGGCAATAGGATAAAACCAGAAAACAGACAAAGTTTTTCCGTGGTTACGGGATGTTACGGGTAGACATAGGTCAGCATTGGATCAAAGAATCACATTCATCAACTTTCTGGTGCTAAACGTAGGGTATGAGGGAATGATCCAAATTACCTCAGCGGGCCAGGGCTCGGCGGTGGTGAGTTTGCCACCGAGTCATAGCACGTTACTTTTTTGGCATGAATCGAACTGAAGAAATGATCCAATCTGGAAAACTGCTGAACTTCGCATCATTTATAGCAACATCGTGGTCAGGTTGCTATAACTTCACCCAGTCCTCTACCCATTCCCCTTGCAATTCTTGCTTGGTCGGGAGGTCAATCTTCCATCTTCCCGTTCCTGAAAAATACACAACAAGAGACATATGTCATGTTACTGTCGCTTCTTAGTTGGTTATCCATCAATGCATGGTTTTCGCATGTTTTCACAAGCAAATATCTGATAGTCAGCTGGATGCCAGGCGTCCCCATCGCCTTCTTTCCAGTGCGTTGGATCACCATGTACCGGAGCTGGCAAGAGCGGCTCGGTGGAAAAGATGGGCTGCTGCATGTTTCGCTGCCCTAACATCAGCAGTGCTTTCCGCATTGCTTTCTCCATAGAATGACCTCCACAACTTGCATGATAACTTGGGATTTTGGTGAAAACCCAAAAAAAGTCCTCTCTACTGTCGTTGGTTTCCTATGTTTCATAGTCATCTGCATGGTATCCCCGCAGATTCCCACAGTCGTCCGACCTGTTTGTCCATGGCCACCAGGCATTCCACGGCAGTGCCATTCACCGCCAAGACCGGCAGAGTCCTCTGTGGCCCCATGAACGACCCGGTCACCATGATCTGGCGGTTGATGGATGGTTCGCAGCTCTTTGGACAACAAAAAGTTCCATTTGTTGAAGAGAACGCAGTTGTCTCCGAAAAGTCATTTGAAAGTGCGACCCTTGAAATGATCATTTACCCTCCAAAAATCATCCATCTTTTGGGACTAAACCACCAAAACCCCTCAGCCTGGGGCGGGTCCTGCCCCTGACCAGGTCACGGATAAAACCAGAGATCTCCTGACACTAAGGCGCTGTCTGGGGAGGGGAAATACGTCAACTAAACTTCCTAAAACCATTCACCATTCACCGTTGATCCTTTTTTGGGCTGCTGGAGTATCTACTCTGACTTTTGACCCATTCATGGTCGATCCCTTTACTGAAGTATGCAGCAGTATCGTGTTTCATATCGCCCCAGGAACTGCGATACGGGGTGAACTGGCCAACGTTTAAAATAATGCGTCAAACCATGCAGTTAATATGTGTTTTTGAGTGTCCTGAACATATATTTCTGTTGATATTCATATCATTTCATATCACACTGTAACATCTATGTTTGTGTAATTTCATGTATGTTGACATCTGGACATATTGATACATCTAAAATACGGGTGTTACCATGAGTGCGCGGAAAATTATTGTATGAACTATGAACCCCATCTTTGATCATTTTAGTAGGGCCAACTGCAAGAATTCAAAAGGCATGGCAAGCTGTTGAGCCCATAGGACGGGTGCAAACCTCTTCAAATCCCCAAAGTTAGTGATTCTAATCGCAGATACCCCTTGGCTGGTTCTAAGTTACGCAGGATCAGAAACCAAAACAAACCTTCGAAAAATCGGGCTTTTCAAACTGCAAGGAGCCAACCGAACCAACCCCTGGCCTGACGATCCAAGGGATCTTCTGGCATCTCCAAAGCTTCGTCCTGGAGTTTCCCAGGGATGAAACCCAAAATACCAACATTTCACAACGAAAATGATGGAGGGGGGAAAATCCAAGGTGGTAGGTTGATGGTCGAGTCTGAAGGTCTGGTGAAGAAAATCCCATTCAACAGGTAGATGTTTTAAAAAAAAATGTTGAATAAACATTCATAACTCAGGTAGATGTATTTGTGAACATCTACCTGTTGAACATATGAAAATCCCATTCATAAATGTATTTTTGGCATTTCTTCAATTTATTTTTTCGAGCTGATACGTCCGTTTAACTCATCAAATGTTAGGCTCTTTTTGAACATATCCGGCTGATTCAGCTGATGCTTGATGTACATATAGACCCAAACTATCGCCTGCCCACAAAGAAACAAACTTGCCCAGAAGGCCCAAACTCACACTCAACCTGCAAGACGAAACTCACAAAATAGTTCCTAACCTTTCATTCAACCAATCGGGCTGAAACTGGCAAGATACCGGGGTTACTCTCCAAATCCCAGAAATCTTGGATCGTAATCACTTTTGGCAGTTTCAAATATGGGATTGTCTCAAAGTATGGCGGTACCCAAAATCTTGACGGTTTACCATATTTTTTCACATTCAAAAAAAAAAAAGGTATCGTTTTTGTTAACTACCAATATTGATGGGTAGTTAAACCAGTATGTTTCGTCATGTGTGATTGGTTCTCCCAAAATATATCTCAGTATATCCCCAGTTACATCCCCATTGTATGTATATTTATAATATAATTATATATATTATATACATACATCCCTATATGTGTTAAGTAAAATCACCATTCATTCCCATGTGTTGGATGGTTTTCCCATCAAAACACCCATCAAAGGCCAGAAAAAAAAAAAATATATTGCTCTCGATCAACAGTGTTTTTCATCATTTGGGCGTGTCTGAAAATGTGAGATACCTTGACGGATAGTCCCCATCCACTTGGTCCTCCAAAAATCCGTCGTGTAGCACCAGTCCCGGCATCACCGGGGGCAGCGGCGGCATCTGGCGTGGCGTCTCACAGTGGATGGGGATGGGAAATCTCCGGGGCTGATGGGGGAATCACGAAAAAAAAGTGGTATTTTAATTGGAGAAAATGCTGGTGTTATAAGGTACCGATTCCGATCAAATTGCTTAACCAACCAAAAATGGAGGAAGTATGAGGAATTGATTCAGCAACTCTGGAGCTCAATTTCTGGGGAACCAATAATTTGATGAACCAAGGGCAACCAGGTATGATTTTCACCACAAGAAATGGCATATCATTGTCATATCATCAGCAAAACCCTGATTTGACCAAAAAGCAGGGATTGTTTGCCCATGGAGAGACGGAGATTGAACACAAAAAATGCACAGATATGACTCATGATCACAGAATCTATGGGAATAAACAAGGTAAAACATATGACCATTCATGGATTACGACTTCAAGCAGGAAGTCTCCCATTTTTCCTAAAGGGTTGCCAAGGTGCCTGAGAGCCCCAAGTGCTTTCCACCGTAGTATCAGGTGTAGCAGTGGATTCTGCATGTTCATACCTGTGAGTTCCGGTGCTGGCGCAGTGGTTTGCTTTTTCCTGCAAAAAAACTTATAACCACTGTAGAACTCGAAAATGGAGGATGTGAACAAGTGTTCTAGTGAATTCTAGTGGATACGATCTTGTGATGGCTTTGCATCGAGGAATTTCCACTGTGCATTTCAATGGTTTCCACATGGAAATTTGCAGGGGATCCTACAACTATGGTCATCCATCCCATCTGAAATCCATGTCGGGTATTCTTCCACCTCTATGATGTCAGCACCGTGGTGACCATCCCTGAAGTTATGGGATATAGATACAACTCATATTTTTGATTGTTGATCATATGTCCCATGAAAATCCCCATGTTTTATTGGCTGAAACCGGCATGTAACATACGTCAAAACAACGGACCCCAGCAGATGACAGCCTCGCTTGGTCACGTTTTGAAACTATGCCAGCATCCATTTCGGGAAGGGTGCCAGTTGAGTTGGCCCGTTGGCCCCATGGATCCGATAAAACAACGTTCAAAATTCGAATGGTCACGTTTCACATGTTGATTTTCAGAAAGTCATAGAACAAATGTAACAAATGATCAAAAGACCCAAAAACGAACCCAAAATCCAGCTATCCCAACCTGTGCATGGAGATGGTCTCCTTGTCCTCCGGCTCCCTCATCAGCCTAACCAATAACCAGCTGAGCCCACCCTTGCAAACGAATCGGATACCTCAAATCAAAGATGGGAAACCCCCTTTTTTAATGAAATATTAAGGGGAAAAACATTTGTAAACTGGCACCCCAACAGTGGTTGATCAAAGTAACCAAAACCTGATCATTATTAAAAATATAATGGATTCAGGACTGGGTAAGAAAAAACCTGGTTCCAGAAACAATCAGTGTTCATGCATTGACCCATGTTCAGAACTTACCTCCGGGTTTTGCTCGAAAATACCGCTAGGGACTATGAATGATAAGATTAATACCAAAAAAACGAAATTAATATGGATTAATACAATGAAATACCATGAAATACCAATTCATGGGCATTCCTTATGGATTAATAATACAATGAAATACCATTTCTCCGCAAAAACACGGTCCATCTCTGGTCGCCGTCTCCACCTTTGCACCAAAGGCCGACAATCTGAACCTGACAGGATGTTGAAACCGCATTCTGAACGTTGTTTCAGGATGGTCCCCAAACGTCACACGAACGTTCTGAAGTTTTTTTTTGGAATCAAAAAGTACGTTTGCACGATTGGGAGTCACTGAAAAATTAGCAACAAAAATCATTTTTGTTGGCCAATGCCTATGTCAGTACCGAAACTCGAAGGTGCCTCCGCATTCTGTGATGCAGCTGGGCGACGACCCCATTCCCGGGGAAAAAAACGGATAGATGTTTAATTACGTAGTTCTGGGGGGAACCCAAGAATAAAACCCCTGTTTCCTTGAAGGTTCATTGTTTTTTGTTCAATGATAAAATGTACTGTTGGTTCATAATAACACGTTTCGGCAAAATTACGAATTCGTTCCATGTTTTTACCGTTTCGATCTAAAATTTTAGTGTTTTGTGCCCCAGATGATGTTGAAAATTCCAGGCAAATGTTCAGTGAACATTCTGGAAAAAAAATGTCTGTTTGTGGTCTACAATTTTGGCTGACAACATTGTAGTAGAATTACCACATGATTTCCAAAAACCTCAATTGACTCGTCAGTTTGACAACAGTCATTCGTTGGGTTTTGACTAATTAATCAATTAATCCGAATATGCAGGTGAACTGTACAAAATTTCACCCAAAAAAAATGTTGGGATGTCTATGTACCCAATTTTTCGGCACGGCCATTTGCGGCCAACCACCAACCAATGTTTGGTAGCATGTACAGGGAAAAAAAAAACTGGTTTTGCCCGCTTGAGAGAAAAAAGGCTGCAAAAAACGGAACAATTAATTTATTGCTGAAATCATCGCCGCCCTGCCTTCCATTAAAAATTGCATCATTGGGTTGGTTTCAACATTTTTGCGTTTGCATGTGTAAAAACGACGTATGTATATTCTATTTTCAAAAACGAACCTAGTGCCGACACCGGAAGTGACATATGGTTGACGTAAATTTCATGATTGTTCTTGGATTTATTGTTGAAAATTCCAGAGAGTAGAGGGTTCCCTCCAAAGAACGGCTACCAATTCACATGTTCAACATCATGTTCATCATCAACATCCTCATTCATCATCCTCGTCATCAACATTATCATCCGAAAATATCAAAATACCTACTGTATGTCTACAACTGTATATAGACGTATGTGAAAAAATGAACGCATTTCCAACCATGAATTGCAGTTGTATAAATACAGTTGTACACGTGAAGGTTTGAGACTTTGAAAGTTAACTAGAACAAGAACTATATAAATTTGAGGCCAAAGGGACCCGAACGAAAGCTAATTGGGCAAGGAAAAATATGTATTGAGAGAATATATGGCGCAACCTTGTGAGTGTCAATTCTTGACTTGAAATAAACTACCGTTCGATGTTGCTGAGACGCTAACAGCAGCGTATCATGATATTCTAGCTCGCATGCACCACAATCATTTTCCTCTTCCTGTCCGTGACATGTTACAGATATATCTATGTAAATATGTTTATAGTTAATGAATATATTTAAGTATCTCTATTATACAAATAACCTAATTTTAGAATCTGGTTGCTTAGGTGCATACATCCATCGAGCAAGAAATATTTGGGAATCTTAAGATGCGCATCTTCCATTCCTCGCCACGAGCAGGTCACCTTTTCATGCAGACCTCTTGAAGAAATGGGGTACAAAACTCCAAGTGGTTGTTCCCTCATTGCATTACACTACACTACACTACACCTACATTACATTACATTACGTTACATTACATTACATTACATCGGATCGAAATAGATTAATTACATTACATCAGCTTACGTTGCATTAGCATCATTAGGTTAGATTCCATTGCATTAGATTACATGAGGTTAGGTTACATTGCATTGCATTAGATTAAGTTGTATTACATTAGATTAGATTAGGTTAGAATGCATTACATTGCATTACATTCACACCACTCACGGTGAATATCATCTTGTATATGCATGCCGTGGGCATGCGAACGCGCGGTTACAGATGACACCCAGCAGGATGGACGCAGCGGGGTTTGATCCCGGGGAGGGAAGGGGGTTCACAATTCGAAAGGAAAATCATGCCGAACAAGTCGAACCCAAAAAAAATCGACATGAAAGATAACGGCAGCTGCGTCCAATCTGCCCCCAGTTGATTGCGAAAGCAAATCCAACTCCAGCTAGCAACCTAGTTTTCATGATGATTTTGTTTCATGTTTTCTAAAATGTTCAATGATTTCACTATGTTGGTAAAAAGAACAGATTTTCAAATATGATTGGTGGTATACTACTATATATCCTCCCAAAACCCTCCCAGTTTTAATATATATATATATATACGTAAACATATATCTCGACGATGCGGGTCGCAAAATTCCTCCGTCTGTTTTTCAACGATCCTCTGCACCCGCCAAAAATCTCACAACCCAAAATCAAAAATTATCGTCACGTGAAAAGCCTCGCAAATCAAAAATAAAAAATGCAGCACGACGTGAGATCACAGAAGCAGTTTATTAATAGTCGGTTTCCTTTTTCCTCTTTCATGTATTGTTTGTCCAAGGTTGGTGTTCCCAAGACCATTTGGAAACATGTTTTTAAATCCAATGATTTTTCCGGTGTGATTCTCCGAGCACGTTCCATATCCTTGGTTTTGGTGGGTGGGACACTTTGGTCTCCAACCCTGTTTGGTCCACGTGCTGGCCACCAAATACAAAAATCATTTCCACCACGGAAAAATAAAACCAAAATTTTCGCAACTGTTGGCACAGTTCACCGTGAGGATTGTAATTTTATACCCGATGTTTTGACAAGACCCTCGTTTTGGTTTTGTTTTGTTGTGCAATGTTGAGTTTAGTTTAACTTCCGAGTTACCCGGTTTCGCGCAAAAACAAGAAACCCTTTGACGGAAGAACCGGTCGCCCAAGAGAGAGGACGGAGCACAAACTCAAGGCCACGCGTGCCCACAGAGAACTGCGGTTGCTAGACAGCAAGGAGGACAGGATAGGATCCATAAAAACGGATACTTCAGCGGAAGCATCAACCATCCACTACTACAGAGGCCCGCGCATGCGAAGCCTGATTTCAGTTGACTTTCCAGCCCCAAAAATGGAACCTCAAAGCGCACATGTGGCATCAACTGTCTGGCAGTTCTCCTGCAGCACCACCCAGACAACATTCACCAACCCTTCGCGTGCTGTTATAATTCAATCACCCAATGTTATTGCACGATGTTGAAACGATGGCGGAGCATGAAAGCCTTTAATACTTCACCTTCCCACATCTTTTTCTAAGCATTTTTTTTCCGTCCGACGCCTTCGTGGCTTCCGCCAGGTCGTTCAACATGTTCAAGAGCATGTTGCAGTTGGAATTAATTGATTAATTAAGTCTCGCAAAGGCCGTTGCTGTAGTGGCCGCAAAAGTAAACTGGTAGAGGACCGATACATAGTCCTATGCACTGTCACGCTCATCCAGGAAACGAAACAAAACACCAAAAACCAAAGAAACAAAAACCAAACAAAAACAAAAAACACCAAACACAAAACAACACAAACACACAAAACCAGAAACAAACAACCAAAAACAACACACACCAATGAGCAGTGACGTGACAATACCAGTTTATGGGTGAAAAAACGATTAAAGCAAGAGGTGATAGCTTAGTATCATCTCGGTGCATGCATAATGACATCTTGTGTGCCATGATGACGCTGGCCCTCAACAAGAAACAAAAAACGCCACAAAAAACACCAGGGGCCAATTCAGAGGTGTGGGAAGCAACACAGCTCAATGCAGAAACCAGGGATCCCCCCAGCCAGGATCCCCGAGATCACAAAGAGCAGCCTTCACGGCATGACCTTCACCCTGACACTTTGAAGCAAACACCGACAACGCCGGGTCGCAACGAAAGTGGTGAGAAGAACTACCGCAGTGAAACTGGAGAGTGAAACATTGTCTAAAGTGAAAATTACAGCAAGACTACGGCACTCAGGGCACACTCAGAGTCCGCTCAGTAGCGCTTTTCCAATCATCATACTCGCAAGGGTAGTCCATGTGCATTGCCATGAATCTGAACGGCAATGTCAGCATCACAATTGCGGTTGCTGTAAGCACCACTGCGCTAGTGCTCTTGCAAGCAGTCTTCATGGTGTGGGAGATTGTGCTCGTCATCAGTGCGTGGTGATATCTGTGCATTGAGTTCTTCCGATAACGTGCTGGCTTCTTTGGCTGTATGATCAAGAAGCAGTATGGCTTTCTGCGCTTGGGACACTTCATAACTGGCAGATATTGTACAACTATCCAACACACAGCCAATCTGGCGGATTTTTTTTTTTCCTCCGGTTTGGCCGATTCGCACTAGGCTCGGTCCTTACAATTGCGTAAGCAGTGAAAAGCAGGAATGTACAAGGACACGTGTGGTCCAAAAACTTTGGCAAATCATCACGAAACCAACGACAAACAAAAAACAACAAAACCACAACAACCAAAAACGACCCGCAAATCCCCCAGCCAGATTTGCGTTTCGCCTCAAAGCAAAACAGCGAAGCAACAAAGAACGGGGCAGGGCCCAACAAAACAAAAAACACATTCAGATTTGCCTTAGATACAGTGACCTTAGCCACCGTATCATCCTCAAAAACATGCAAACTAATTATCCATTGCGGCAGTGCGTGGAATATAGTACATGATCGCCCAGAATGTCTCACCTGAGAACAGATAAGAGAATCCAGTGTTGCAGGCAGACTGATGTGTAGCACGACAGAGGCCGCTTGTATGGACGTCTTGTCAATATCAACTCCCGCATCGCTGCTGTTCATCCTGCATCGTTCAGCGTACGCAAGTAAGTCTGTTCCAGTCAATATACACCGCCGCAAGGAATTGTGATCTATTGCCCCCCCTAGATGGGGAGGAGAACTGACGGCCTGTAAGACATGCCAGATGGTGTGAGTCTCACAGGAACATCATATAGTAATGGCCCAAGACCCTAATGGGCAGTGGGTAAAAAGGTGGCTGAAAAAGCCTAAATGTCACTATACGGCCATTGCAGATAGACGAAGCTTCTGACCATAGCATGGGCTCGTGAGCACAACCAGTATGCTACTGCCGAAATGTAAGCAAAAGTTGCATTCGCATTGCAGTCGAAATCGTCCCCCTAAGCTATGAAGGTTGAAATGGTTCGCTGCGCCAGTACCAGATTCTCTGACAGGAGTCACTAGGCGTCATCGTCCCAGCAAGAGCCTGCGGAGAGGACCAGATGCACCGTAAGTTAGCAGTGTATTCCAGACCAGGCCACTCTCCCACCGAGTGGGCCATCTGCCAAGGCACTACAGAACATCCGCACAACGAACCATGTGGGCAGGCTTTGCTGCACGCGGGCGCACCAGTCTGAACTGCAGGAAGCTCAACTGGACAGCGCCAGTAAAGCTCACTGCAGTGCAGCCTAGTCCATGGCTCTACCGGGAATCTACCGCCCCTCTCGGAACAAAGACAGAAACAACACAAAGGAGAAGGGCCCTCCCCAATACGAAGCCGAAGAAGAAGCCACATGAGAAAACAAACCAATTCAACGTGAATAAAATGGGAGGGGAGAGGGGGGGGCAGTGAAAAGCTACCCCGCCTCGGACGAATCCTTAGTCACAAAAACATGAGACCAATGTAGCCAGGGTGAAACGACAGAGCTCTTATGCAGGGCGGTATCCTCGGTATCCAGGCAAAAGAAGAAACAAACAACACGCAACCAACCAACAAGAAACCTGCCATCAAGGGGGGGAAGCAGAAAGAGGGGGGCGGCCAAAGCACCACACACACCACACCACGAACCACACAGAAGAAGAGAGGAGAGGAGCCAGGAGGCAGCAGAGGACAGAGGGAGAACGTGACACACACGCACCAGAAGGGGTACGAACGTGCCTTAGCGGTGTCCAAAAAGGGGCCAAGGATCATACGATGATGAATACCTCAGTGAGGGCACAAAGCACACAGATCCCCACACACCAGGCCTTTGTTGCCATGAGACACAATGAAGAGGGGAGACAATGCGCCACAACACTCCACGCACAGAGGCAAGGCAACCAGGCCGTCGCCGGAAGCAACGATACCCAGAGGGAGGGACCAGTAAAACCTGGGCCAAGGCGCCAAAGAGGACCATCCGAGGGGGAGGGGGGGCCACGTCAGGCAGGGAACAAACAAACAAAAACAGAACCATAATACAAGGCACCAACACCTAAGGTAGCTCTGCTAAGGGCAAAACCTAGGGATCAATAAACGAATTCAAATACCTTAACTAGTGGGAAGGGTGGGAGAATGGTTGTCTCGTCAATACTAAGTCTCGGAGTGATAACATCAGTTTCGTCACCCATCTATGATTGTCCGGCAAAGGATGCGAGAGCATGCGCCAGTGCAATAGGCTTCATGGTGGAAGAGACCCTAGTGAAATCTAAGCTCTCGACTGGACAGCACATTCAAACAACCAGTGCAAAGGTAACCCATACTGCCCGATCTGTTACACCTTAGCTGGCACTCACACCTACTACATATGAGTGTGGCTACCAACTGTTTGAGTGGTCTGAATAGGTAGGGGCCGGGCATGCGCAGCACGATGAACCTGACAATTATAAATGAGGAATCCTGAGTCCCCTGCTACATACCAGTGCACCTGTCACGTCTTTGGACAGACACACCGGTATGGACAGTAACCTTAAGTGGAAATGACGAAAGGACCAATTAGAGAAGTAAGTCAAATCCCACCAACATTGTTGATGAAGCAAAAGCCACATATTGCGTGAGGGACAATGCGGAGTGAAACAGAAAAGAGGGGAAAAGAGGAGGAGAGAAGGGGTGGACACAAAAAGGGTATAAGTGATGCGAATTGGGGTGAACGTGGGATCATGTCATACCTCTCGTGAAATGTTCCAAATAATTAATGCTTTTTATCTGATGTAATGGTGTCGTTCCATTCGTTGGTGAGCCCAAACGAGACTGGGTTCACTATTTGCTGATCACTAGCACGCTGCAGAAGCGCTCGGATCGCCCTTTGATGTTCGTCCAGGTCTTCCGGAGGAACCCTCCTGCGGACTTTCCTGTCTGGGAAGTTTCGTTCCCGCAGGTTGGTTTGCAAGGCATGTCCCGCTACATAAACTGCAGGTTGCTGGAATAAGACACGCTCTGCAAATCTGTGGAGATGTACTGTCCACTCAGCAAACATATGGCTGTGCGACAGTTGATTCCTGAGTCGCGCTTCCGTTTGATGGAGGCTCCCATTGGTATGCCACAATCGCAACAGACTGTAGTTGGAAGGCCAATCAAGTGGGCACAGTGTGGCTGTTTCTTTCCACTTCTCGGGTGTGAGCCCTGCTTGAGAGGGAATGATAATTTCCAGAGTAGTGCGATTCGGTCCCAGTGGTTGGAGACCTCGCATCATGTATGGTTCAACGAGCCCTGTTGTATATCCATGGATGAGCTCCTGGAAACATCCAGCCATTTGAAAGTCTTCATCCAAACCAAGGCGAAAACCAGGCATGTTTTTGGCAGCAAATTTAACTGCCTGGAGCAACTGCTTTGCTCCCTCCACCGGAGTTTCGTCACAGGAACGTTTCGGGCACGCGATGTTAATTTCTTGTGGTTTCTGCGCATTCTCAGGAGCATTCTCGAGAAGTTTGGGAGCAATTTTGCTGGCCCAGCTGGCCGGGAACCATGCCAGTAGGGCAGAGGCACCACTCGTAAGGTCCACTAGCCCAGTCATGCGTCGATGCGGCCGATCTGTGACCAGGACTTTAACTGGGCCACTCGGCGCTCGACTCCGGTTCACCTCAGAGCTCTCTCGGGCCGAGCCAATGAGTTCAGACAGGATGGGCCGAAACCAGTACGTGGCATACAGCAAGCATTCAGTTTCTGGAGTCACCATGGATTCAGCCAATCTCATCAACGAGCTCATCGCCTGGGCGAGCTTCTGCCAAACGAATTGTGAGAGCCCTTGCCGCCTGCAGGAGGACATCCTCCACCCTGGCAATTTGCCCGCGCAACCACAGTTCACAGGCCACACTCAGCAAGATGCGCGCAAACTTTTCTTGGATGGCAGTCAAAGACAACGGAGAGCTCCAAGGTTTTCGGGTATGCAAAAAGGGTTTCCGTTGGGTTGGACATTAGAAATCAGGATTGCTAGCTTGTCAGCTGCACTCGCGATCTCATCTTCAGAGGGATCTTCAGCTGCATCAGGTATGGGTGGGCACCATGCAACTGTAGGGTCTTCTGGATCACTCTCGTCATCGGTAGAGGCTGCTTTCTCATCCGAGGAGGGGTCATTCACTGTGTCTCCTGCACCCTCGGGGCTTGCGAGTTTCATAGACCCTGGATAAATCTGGCGATCCAATGTGTCCAAGAGGTCCGGTTGCAACTGATGGGCATCGAAATAATGAATACCCGGTATTACGACGAGTTGCCGATCCTGTATACCCACGTGAAAGAAGACCTTGTGGCCTCGATGTCGATGAACAAGTGCTGGGGACCCATTATAGGCTGCACACAGCCAGAGAGGAGATCTGTAACCATCAGCAGCATAACCATACAAGTACTCACGATCGATCGAGCAGGGGAAAAAACCGCTGGTCGTCAGCACATGGTCACGTGTGCGAGACTCTAGCGCTGCAAGGACATCAAGGGGAAGACGTAACTTGTCTCTGCATGCCACAACCAACCGATATCGTCGCCACGCTCGCGTGCCATTGATGGTCACAATCATGGCAATAGCAAGAGGGAGTTTGTCTTGGGGAATAAAAGGTGCCCCTAATCCCCAGTCCAGTATAGCAATTTTGTCGCTGGGGTAGGTTGTAGGGCCATGGTACTGAATGTGTCGGTCTTTCAGTGTGAAGTACCCATAATGGTACACTCCCAGTGTCTGGGCCATGCCAATCATGCCTGCCATATCAAGAGGCGAGACAATATAGGTATGTTCAATGGCTCTTGTGAGCGCTACCCCTTGCGGTCTTGCTCATTGCACTGAGCTGTGAACTCAAGGACTTTGTTGCAATCGTCTATACGAAAGAAAATGTAGCTGCCAAAGCACTTGCGGATCAATTAAGTGATCTCGCGCCCCCTACAATCAGGAGCTTCGGTAGGCTAATTGGTCGCATGGAGGAAGGTAAAGGAGAAGCATATGCCTCTAAAATTGACGTTCAGTGCAGTGACCGTAATAAAATCATCGCGTACAAGAATGTGCTCATTGCAACAGGTGGCTCAGCCACGGCTGAAATGGCGATGCGCTATTCCACTTTTGGCCATTGGATCTCTCGCACCTGGCTAGCTTTCATGGACGAAAGCCAACAGTATGGCAACTACCATGAGATCGCAGCTCTCGCTGCCATTCAACAACCAACTCTCACTGTCTTCATTGGCGATTACAGGCAAACTCCAGGAGGGCTGTCAAAAGGCCGAGCAGCGGCTGCCAATCGACGCAAACTGTTGCAACGGCCGTTAGGGCTCAGAGCGCTTGATAGGCTAGGAGACTATCTTCCACCAGCACGAATGGCAGCACTTGTAGCTCAGCTTTGGCCTGATGCGAGCCTAGATCCGGAGTCAGATCTCTTTAGTCTGCTGAGACTTGCAAACAAGCCGCATAGTGGCTCATGGACATCCACTCTGCAAGACTACGAGCTGCCTGTCGCCCTAGGGCGGATGTTTCACTGCCGAATCTCGTGCCAGCTGGATGCACACAGCAGCCTAATTGCAGCAGCTCTAGCAGTCCTGCTGATTGCCACAGCACCAGAGGAGTTTGGAGTACCTGAGTGTACCACAACCCTTGAAGCAGCCGGGCTATGTGGTCCTCACCGTTGGGGTATCATTCTCCCTAACAGCTCACGGGTCTCAATGCTGACTTACCAAGCCTATCGTGGGTCTCAATGCTGACTTACCAAGCCTATCGTGGCAGTTCGGTATCCTGAGTTAGTCCTCCACGAGCCCAATCACATATACATTGGACACTTCGTGCCACATCAGTCCACTGTGGCACAAGGAGGTTTCCGGACAGTACTGTGGAATGCACCTAAAGATCTAAGAGCTGCTGTTGTTGTTTTTTTTCCTCCGGTTTGGCCGATTCGCACTAGGCACGGTCCTTACAATAGCGTAAGCGGTGAAAAGCATCTAGAAAAAGGACTCGTGTGGTCCAAAACCGCGGGCAAATCATCACAACACAAAAAAAAACAAACCAAAAAACGCAACCAACAAC
This sequence comes from Cladocopium goreaui, assembly GCA_947184155.2. NCBI lineage: Eukaryota > Dinophyceae > Suessiales > Symbiodiniaceae > Cladocopium > Cladocopium goreaui. Next base: position 21,206 of record CAMXCT020004102.1, on the reverse strand, counting down.
GACCCGCAAATCCCCCAGCCAGATTTGCGTTTCGCCAAAAAGCAAAACAGCGAAGCAACAAAGAACGGGGCCGGGCCCAAACAAAAACCAACAAATCAACTTGAGATTTGCCTTGGACACAGTGACCTAAGTCACTGTATCATCACCAAAAACATGCAAACTAATTAAGTGCAGCAGAGCGAAGACGATAGTACACGACCACCCAGATTCTCATCGTCCATACAACCGTGACTGTCACTCCAGCTCTCTGAAAGGTAGGCAAAGCAGGAATAGCTGACAATACAGCTCATACCAGTTGCCATTCTCATTGCCAAAGTTTGTCCTATGATGATAAGTGAAGTTGGAGTCCAGTCTCTGTAGTAAGATACTGCCGCAGTGGTGATGTGACTCAACACCCCCCTCAAGGGGGGTGGGGATTGACAGCCTGTAGGTCATGCAGGACAATAACTGTAATGCATCACAGAAGCTGTCATATCGTAAGAAGCCAAGGGGACCTGAAACGGTGCCAATGGTGAAAGATCTCCGCAGATAAAAAGGATCCTCTCCGTAAGGTCATTGCAGATGAATAAAATACACTCGTGCAGAGGGTAGGCTAAGCAAAGGAAGATTGCTACTCAGCGACCTGTACTCAATTGCGCCGCTCGCACATGGCAATCGTGCTCAAGCCACAAACTTGAAGAGGTGGCTAGGTTCGCTGTACCAGCACCAGATGACTAGCAGGATTCACTAGGTGTCATCGTCCTAGCAAAAACTGCTGCAGTTCAGATGTTCCAGAGGTTCGCAGTGCATCTCACATAGGCCACTCTCCCCTAGAGTGAGCCATGAGCAGAATCACTACGTCCCATCAGCGCACCGATCCATGTTGGCAGGCTTTGCTGCACTAGGGCGCTCCAGACTGAACAGCAGGAAGCACCACTGGACAGCGCCAGTAGAGCTCACTGCAGTGCAGCCTGGTCCATGGCTCTATCAGGGATCTACCGCCCCTCCCGGAGAATCGCAGAAACAAACAAGAGCGAGAAGGGCCCTCCCCAGACAGCCAACGAAAAAGCCACATGAATCAAACAGCCCAAAACCACAAAAAGACATAAAAGAGGGAAAACGGAGAGGGGGGGACGGTGACAGGAATCTGCCACGCCGCAAAAGAATTTAGAGTAACTAAAGATACAACCAATGCAGTTAAGGTGAAATGACAGAGCAATTATGTAGAGCGGTAACCTCAGTATCCAGGCAACAGATGGACCAGATGACACAAAAACCACCACAGAGAACCCTGCCAACATGGGGGGAAGCAAATCACCAAAGGGGGGAGAGGCCAAAACAAAACACACACAACGACACCGGCCACACAGAAGGAGCGAGGAGAGGAGCCAGGAGGCAGCAGAGGACAGAGGGAGAGGGACACACCCGCACCAGAAGGGGTACAAACGTGCCTTAGCGGAGTTCAAAAAAGGGGCCAAGGATCATACTATGATGAATACCTCAGTGAGGGTGCACACAGCACTCCAACAACACAGGAAACATGGTGTAGAGGGAAAGATCCCCACACAGGGCCAAAGGCCTTTAGTGCCATGAGACACCATGAAGAGGGGAAATCAATGCACAACAATCACTCCAATCACAAAGGCAAGGCAACCAGGCCGTCGCCGGAAGCAACGACACCCAGAGGGAGGGACCAGTAAAACCTGGACCAAGGCGCCAAGGAGGAACATCCGAGGGGGAGTGAGGGTCACGTCAGGCAGGGAACAGTAATCACAAACAGAAAAGAACGAAAAAGGCACCAACACCTAATGTAGCTCTGCGGATGGCAAAACCTATGGATGAGTCAGCGAATTCAAGTGCCTTAGTTGGTGGAAGGGGTGGGGGAGTGGGTGGCTCATCAAGACTGCATCTGGGGACAACAACAGCATCTTTACCCATCGATGATTGTCAGGCAACGACTGCGAGAAAGCGAGTGCGTGCACTAGGCTTCATGGCAGAGGCAACCTTAGTACAAGCTAAGCTCTCAACGGGACAGCTCGTGCAGAAAACGGGTATTAACGAAGCCATGCGGCCCGATCTGTTATGCCTAAGCTGGCACTCGCACACACAGCCAACTGTGGCTCCCAACTGATGGAGAGATCGGGGTTGGTTGGAGCCAGGCATGTGTCGCATGATGAACCTAACAATTATAAATGGGGAAACTGTGTCTCCTGCTGCATACCAGTGCACCTGTCACGTCTTTGGACAGACACACTGGGTATGAGCAGTACACTTAAAGTAGATGTGACAAGTGAACCAATTAGACACGTAAATCATCTTCCACCACCGTGATTGATGAAACAAAAGCCAACCAAAGGGTGAAAGCCCCGAGTGAAACAGAAAAAGATAAGGGGAGGGGAGAGGGGGTGGACATACGGAGGAAAGTGTGATACTGGGGGGTTGAGCTGGGGATCATGTCATACCTCTCGTGAAATGTTCCAAATGGTGTTTTTTGTCTGCTGTAATGGTGTCATACCATTCATTGGTGAGCCCAAATGAAACTGGGTTCACTGCTTGCTGGGCAGTAGCACGCTGATGAAGCGCTCGGATCGCCCTTTGATGTTCGTCCAGGTCTTCCGGAGGAACCCTCCTGCGGACTTTCCTGTCTGGGAAGTTTCGTTCCCGCAGGTTGGTTTGCAAGGCATGTCCCGCTACATAAACTGCAGGTTGCTGGAATAAGACACGCTCTGCAAATCTGTGGAGATGTACTGTCCACTCAGCAAACATATGGCTGTGCGACAGTTGATTCCTGAGTCGCGCTTCCGTTTGATGGAGGCTCCCATTGGTATGCCACAATCGCAACAGACTGTAGTTGGAAGGCCAATCAAGTGGGCACAGTGTGGCTGTTTCTTTCCACTTCTCGGGTGTGAGCCCTGCTTGAGAGGGTATGATAATTTCCAGAGTAGTGCGATTCGGTCCCAGTGGTTGGAGACCTCGCATCATGTATGGTTCAACGAGCCCTGTTGTATATCCATGGATGAGCTCCTGGAAACATCCAGCCATTTGAAAGTCTTCATCCAAACCAAGGCGAAAACAAGGCATGTTTTTGGCAGCAAATTTAACTGCCTGGAGCAACTGCTTTGCTCCCTCCACCGGAGTTTCGTCACAGGAACGTTTCGGGCACGCGATGTTAATTTCTTGTGGTTTCTGCGCATTCTCAGGAGCATTCTCGAGAAGTTTGGGAGCAATTTTGCTGGCCCAGCTGGCCGGGAACCATGCCAGTAGGGCAGAGGCACCACTCGTAAGGTCCACTAACCCAGTAGTGCGCCGATGCGGTCGATCTGTGACTAGGACTTTCACAGGGCCACTCGGCGCTCGACTCCGATTCACTTCAGAGCTCTCGCGGGCTGAGCCAATGAGTTCAGACAGGATGGGCCGAAACCAGTAAGTGGCATACAAAAGGCATTCAGTTTCTGGAGTCACCATGGATTCAGCCAATCTCATCAACGAGCTCATCGCCTGGGCGAGCTTCTCTGCCAATCGAATTGTGAGAGCCCTAGCTGTTTGATTAAGGACATCCTCCACCTCCTTGGCACCTTGCCCGCGCAACCACAGTTCACCGGCCACACTCAGCAAGACGCGCGCAAACTTTTCTTGGATGGCAATCAAGGACAACGTCAGTCTCGCCTGGAGCCATAGCGGCGGGAGAACGCCAAGGTTTTCTGGTATGCAGAAAGGGTTTCCGTCAGGTTGGATATTGTCAATTAACATTGCTAGCTTATCAGCTGCGCTCAAGATCTCGTCCTCAGAGGGATCTTCAGCTGCTTCAGGTATGGGTGGACACCATGAGATGGTAGGGTCTTCTGGATCACTTTCTCCATCGGTAGAGGCTGCTTCTTCATCCGAGGAGGGGTCACTCACTGTGTCTCTTGCACCCTCCGGGCTTGCAAGTTTCATAGTGCCTGGATCAAATTGGCGATCTAGTGTGGCCAAAAGCTCAGGTTGCAACCGATGGGCATCAAAGTAATGGATACCAGGGATTACCACAAGTTGTCGATCCTGTATACCAGCATGAAAGAAAACCTTGTGACCTCTGTGTCGATGAACGAGGGCTGGGGACCCATTGTAAGCTGCACACAGCCAGAGGGGAGATCTGTAACCATCCGCGGCGTAACCATACAGGTACTCACGATCAATTGAGCAGGGGAAAAATCCGCTGGTCGTCAGCACATGGTCACGTGTGCGGGACTCTAGCGCTGCGAGGACATTAGGGGGAAGCCGTAGCCTGTCTCTGCATGCCACTACCAGTCGATATCGTCTCCACGCTCGTGTGCCATTGGTGGTCACTATCATGGCAATAGCAAGGGGCGGTTTATCTTGGGGAGTAAAGGGCACCGATAATCCCCAGTCCAGTATGGCACATCTGTCGCTAGGGTAGTGTGTAGGGCCATGGTACTGAATGTCACGGGCTTTCAACGTGAAGTAACCGTAATGGTAAACCCCTATTGTCTGGGCCATTCCAATCATGCCTGCCATGTCAAGAGGCGAGACAATATAGGTATGGTCGATGGCTCTTGTCAGCGCTACAGTTGCCCTTCCATAGCAGTCCTCGCGCTCGTCTGCTGTTGAATCTCTCCGTCCTCCACTAAGAAAGCCTACCCCTGTTTGAACAATGACAGCAATGCGAGCTGTCGCTCCTGCAGCAGAGGAGGTGGTGGAAACTCGCAGCCCGCCATACCACTCGGTCTGAAAGCCATGTTGGAGTAGCAGATTATGTACAGCCGTACGATTGCATAAGACAAGCAGCTGCGAGGTCGCTCCCTGTTGCAAGTTACGATAATAATTCTTCAGGTAGGTACAGAAGGCAACCACATCCTCAACTGCAGACCTGAGATCCTTAGGGGCTTTCCACAGTACTGTGCGGAAGCCTCCAATGGCTACAGTGGACTCATGTGGCACGAAATGGCCAATGTAGATATGGTTGGACTCATGGAGGACTAACTCCGGATATCGAACTGCAACAATGGCTTGGTAGGTCAGCATGGAAACTCGTGAGCTGTTAGGGAGAATGATGCCCCATCGATGAGGACCACAGAGTCCAGCTGCTTCAAGGGTCGTGGTGCACGCAGGTACCCCAAACTCCTCTGGTGCTGTGGCAATTAGCAAGACTGCAAGCACCGCTGCAATGAGGCTGCTGTGTGCATCCAGCTGGCACGAAATTCGGCAGTGGAACACCCGCCTGAGGGCGACAGGCAGCTCGTAATCTTGCGGAGTGGATGTCCATGGGCCACTGTGCGGCTTGTTTGCAAGCCTCAGCAGACTGAAGAGCTCCGACTCCGGATCTTGGCTCGCATCGGGCCACAGCTGAGCTACGAGGGCTGCCATTCGTGCTGGTGGAAAATAGTCGCCGGACTTATCAAGGGCTCGAAGCCCCAACGGCCGTTGCAACAGTTTACGTCGATTGACAGCCGCTGCTCGGCCTTTGGATAGCCCTCCTGGAGTTTGCCTGTGGTCTCCAATGAAGACAGTAAGCATTGGCTGTTGGATGGCAGCAAGAGCTGCAATCTCATGGTAGTTGCCATACTGTTGACTTTCGTCCATAAAGGCAAGCCAGGTGCGAGAAATCCAATGGCCAAAAGAGGAGTAGCGCATCGCCATTTCCGCCGTAGCTGAGCCACCTGTTGCGATGAGTATATTCTTGTGTGAGATGATTCTATTACGGTCGCTACAACGGACGTCAATTTTGGAGGCGTATGCCTCTCCTTTGCCCTCCTCCATGCGTCCAATTAGCCTGCCGAAGTTCTTGATTGTGGGGGGCGCAAGATCACTCACTTGATCCGCTAGTGCTTTGGCAGCTACATTCTCTTTAGTGTAGACGATTGCAACAAAGTCATTCAGTTCGCAGCTTAGGGCAATGAGCAGGACCGCAAGGGACCGCGTTTTGCCAGCACCAAAAACCCCTGCAATACATAAGTCAGATCTTCCAGTCATAATGGCCAACAAGAGTGCAATTGAGACTGTCAGGACATGTCCATCACCGTGTGCTGCTAGAGGAAGGAGATGTTCACGATAGTAACTATCATGGGCCCCATCCATCGAGATCGCAGCTGGTGTCAAAAATCTGCTCAGAATTCTGACTAATGCATCAGTCAGTTGCGTTTTGCGCTCGCTAGCCATACGGCGAACAGGTATATGCGGCTGCACAATGCCCATTGCCAATGGGAGGCGCGACTGATTAGCTTGTGCAAACACTAAGAGTTCATGGCGGCTGCGTGTGTCTCCCAGAAAGGCCAACTCTTCCAAGACAACGGCCATGGACGGGTGGTCTTCAATGGGTTTCAGCCAATCCTGTGCAGGATCAAAATAACTCATGGTTCTAAGATGCAGATCCAAAAGTCGCCCACAAAAGGTCCGAGCAATAGGCAGAGAGACAATAACCAGCTCCAGCATCTTTGGGGCAATGCGCTTGAGCGCTCTTTGAACAGGGTTTTTGCTAGTTCCACTCGACATCACCTTCTCGTGTACCAATGCTATGACACAACGCTGCTGATTGTCTGGCAACTGGAATATACCCAGTAGGGCTCTGCCTGCCATCACGTTCGCTTCCAGGTTGCCCAGGTTCCCAGCTTCACAGAGAGCACGCGGCGAAAGCGCTGGAACATCGGAAGGTGCACTAAATAGCAGGAGTGGGGCACCATCAGTATGTAGGTGGATGACATGAAATCCGGCATACGCCTCATATTGATAGGTAACCTGTAGCCGTGTTCCAGTCTGTCCTCGCTTCTTCTGCTGAGCAAGTTCTACACTGACCCAAGGCTGTAGATGTTGGAGCTGCCGTCCCGCATGATACGCGTCTAATTGCGGAAGCACCATGTCCAGGAGGAAGATGAGGGTGCGCAGGGAAAAGCCTCGCAGAAATTCCGCCAGTAAGTTGCGGACTAGCAATCCTCCCTCATCATGGGACCCTCCCGGTGTGGGAATCATCGCAATCAGGGCCGCTTGCAGTTCAGCTTCCGTTTCAGGCTGGCCATCCCGGATATCCCTTCCGTCAATGGGCACTGTGTGCAATTCAGTGTTCCCTTCACCAGCTGCTACTAACAGAGAACTTAGAGTTGTCTTGAGATGTTCAGGAAGGTCAAAGCTAACCCATGAAAGTACACGCAGCAGACCCTCGCAACGTACCCCATGTGGAATGACTTGAGGGGTAGTGATTTGTAGTCTTTGGACTTCATGAACCCCTTCGTCAAGATCAATGAAGAGCAAGTGGCCATAGGAGTGTTTAGCACGTCCACTCCATGTGGGGTGCCCTTCTATCAGGACAATCTGATAGTTGAATTCTGTCAGAGAGTCAGGTTTCCACACACAAAGCCGGTCCTCCAGGCAGTGCACCAGTGTGACTGTGCGTTCGCCTGTGGCAAGTCTCATCATCTCTGGTGGTGTCGCAATCGCAGCAACTTTGGTGAGGCCAGGGAACACTGCAAACGCACTCAGGATCTCATGGACAGCTAGGCCCGTATAGGACCCTGCCGAAAAACCGTACACGTTGACATCCCTGAAACCGCTTGCTGCCGCTGCGGTGACTAACTGTGGAAAGCATGACTTCAGAAATAGATGTTTGCCTTGCGGATGGTAGCAACGAAAGATTTGCATAATTGCTGTTGTCCAGGTCGGGTGTGGTGGCCTGGCATGGGCTGGCCGGATATTCGCAGCCTCAATTAGGCGAATCGCTCGCGTGAGCAGCAGTTGTTGATCAGCGAACTGCCCAGGGAGAAAATCTCGCCAGGCTGTCCATCCTTCTGCCGTGGAGAGTAACTGATAGATCACATATTCATGCACAGTTTTGGTGAGGCCCAACTGGGTGATATGTTCTTCCCAGTCATCTGTCATCGCAAGCGATGGGCCATACACCTTGGTTTGCGCAAGATTTTGCAGAAAAATATCATATTCATGCTCGCCACTAAGTAGGCCACCCCCTAGTCCACTGCAATGCACTTCAAGGGGTCGGTCTTGCATCGGGGCATCATCTTGCCAGACTTCAGCGAGGGAAAACACCCAGGATGCCCACTCTGCAGAGCCTGTGAGGGCTACGGGCAGCGCATCTTCGGGTGGGCCCCCACTGTAGTGTTGTTTGGACACTTCCCCAATATCTATGGCCTGCTCATTGACGGTGACTTCCCAATTAGTCATCTCTCTGAAGGGTAGCGGAAGACCAAACAGTGAGGGGAGCTGCCTGCTGCAGCGATGTACATGAAGGTTCAGATTGTTCCTTCCGGTGCCACAGTCCACACAGCAATGTGAGTTGAGCTTGGGAGAGGGGAACAGGAGGCACTTTAGCATGCGACCAGAAGGAAATTGGGATGCAACCATTGGGGCTTCCATTCTTGTGTCCCAAATAGAGCCGCAGCCAGTGGCAACCAGCCAAATTGGGCCAGCTCAGCGAGACTGCTGGGCATTCTTTTCTTGGCAGTACTGCCAAACCCATGCAGAATCACAGGCCGCATGTAGTGTGGCTCAATTGTCATGGCTTGGTACATCTTGTCTCCCGGTAGTACTCGTACGCTGACTTCACCCGGCAGCAAGCTAAGGGTCGGAAGGGCTCCTTGCTCATAGGCAGGCCGAGCCCATTTGTGGAAGTTGGGTTGTCTACCTTGGTAGCCATCAAGGATTCTCCGTAGATGACCGTGGCGCGGCCAGACTCCAGAGGCTGGGACCGGAAAAGTAACTAATCCAGACCACTGGCCCAACACACTCCACGCATGGCACCAATCAGCAGTAACCCGGGTGGATGTGCCGAGCAGAGGAGAGCCAAGTAATCCACTAGCAACTGCTTGCTCAACGTCCGCAGGTGGATATGTAGTAGCAAGGTAGGCTTCGACATGTCTATGATAGGCACGAGTAATGTCGTGAGCTATTTCGTCAGGATCCGTGTCCGAGTCCTCCAAGGCTGTGACAGGTACAGGGCTCTCATGACCCGAAGCTAACACAATGACCAGACCCGCATTGATTTCAGTGAATGCTTCACTCACAAGGATGACTCCTTTGGGCCTACACGCACTGGCAGTTTCATCCACGTCTGATTTGTCCTTCCGGTTGGGTTTAGTTGACCCAGCCGGGGAAGAGTCAGTGCTGCTAGACGTCGCCCGCCGAGACATGCGGGGACTCGGGTCTGGTGACCCACCATAGTCAACTTCATCTGCCAGATCGGCACCATAGGTAAGTGGCGGAGCTCGTAGCGGGTCAGCTGTTCGGACAGCAATATGGTCAGCACTATGTGATCTGGACAGCTTCGATGGTGGGCCAGGTTGCTGCATATCCCTGCCCGTGTCCACAGAGCGCGCACGTTTGTGCGATGATGCAATGGGACTTGGCAGTTTGCTTTTGGCAGCTTTGCTTGGCGTAGCTGGGAGGGTTGGATCAGTGCTCGCTAGCCAAAGTTCTCGTATCTCAAAGAGGGTCACAGGCACACAATCGCTGTCAATCAGTGCAAAGTTGATGGTCGGAAAGAGGAATACACAAGCATCAAGGATGTACGTCCCAGCCCATGTTGGGTGTACCTTGTGAAGACCCGTGTCAGCCGAAATGTGGACAAAGACAACTGTGGTGAGTTCACCATATGGACCGACATATCGTAGCCGTTCTTTCCACCAAGCAGCGACCATTGGCCAATGGCTGAGTCCAGACACAGACTTGACCTTGTCTGATTGCAGATCCCGGTTGTCCGTAACCAGATATACCGTGTGGTAGGGCAGAAACGCTGAGCTCTGACTAACCAACCATCGGTACAACTTGTGCCAATCCGGTCCAGGTAAGGCTTCGTTCCCGTCGACCGTGGCAATTTCATAGTCATGCCGATCCGGTGCAGCTGTCTTCTTATGGGGGTCTCCAAATCGCCAGTGCTGCTCAATCGATACATTCAGCCCGTATTCAGTCGAAATGCTCTTGTGCTGTTCGATTGCGTAGAGCAAGTCAAAGAAGCTGATATTTGGGTTCTTTTCATACCAAGACTTCGTAACCTGTTCTCTAGAGAGCAGAGACATCACTCTATGAGTTCCTGGGCAACTGATTTGGCTGTAGAAAAGAAGAGCGGGGGAGGGAGGGAGGTGTTGAGAATCCTGACACGTCCTTGGTCAGAAGACTCAAGCACACCAAAAGGAAAAAACAACAGAAAAACCGACAGGGAGACACAAAGAGAAAGACAAACAAAGCAGGCAACAGGAAGAAAGGGCCAACAGCACAACACACAACCAAACCAGACAAACGAAACAGCGAAAAAAAGGGGGGGGAGAGGGGGGGGCGAGTGTTGAAAAACCTGGCACGTCTTTGGCCAGGCAGTTCAAGCACCCAGAACTAAAATTGAAAGAACAAATCAAATACCCAGGACACTAAGACTTAGGAGCAATGGCTAAACTAGATGGCGCACACGTAGTGAGCGAAAGAGGTGAATAAGGGGGAGGAAGCAGGAAGAGGAAGCTGGAAGCCCTGACAGTCTTTAGTCAGAGAATCCAGGCACGAGAAAGAGATCAAAAATAAAGCAAGGGGGAGGAGGGAAAGGGAGGTGCTGGTAACCCTGGCACGTCTTTGGCCAGAGAAACCAGGCGTCAGATGGAAGGGAGGGAGAAGCAGGATGAAGTGAAATGAGCAATGATGGATGCTATCGTTAACTGTGGTCCCTATGCACGAAAGATCAATATGTACTTTGTTGAATGGAGAAAAAGCGGTAGCAATACCCTTCACCCAATATCCGGGAAGTTGGCTGTTTCAATCCCTTGATGTGGTTAGGAGGAGCTGTATGTCCTTTTCCTGGAACTGAGCTAAGGGCAAGACTGGCTACGACTGTCTCTTGAGCCGATGGGATCACAGGGAGCAGTATCTCTTTGTGACAGAGCACACAGTACTGGTGCATTGCAAACATCATGATTCAACTGAAACAAAAGTTCTTATGCGTACTTTCTTTCGTGTGTCTTAAGATAACAAGCAAGCCAGAGTTCCTTTTTGCTGATGCCCGCATCCTACTGGGAAAATGGTCATCTGGAGCACGCAATTAGTCAACTTGGTGGAGGAATGTTTCTTCCTGGTTGTGCTCGGGGGGTATCTGCAGCTCAGGGCGTAGTTGTACTGGTAAAGACAGGCCATCGAATATTTTGCGCCATCTATATGTAGTGAAATTAGTCTGTCGAGACTGTTTTTCGATTATGTGTTGATATTTCCACACTATTTGTTTGAGGATAGCGGTGGCCCTATCTGTCAGAACAGTGAATTTGTTTCGCACCTGAGAAAGTTGCTCACTTCTCACCACGTCGGAGGGGCTACTGGCACGCTGTAAAATGTCAATGACTGTGTCTTCAGTGTTCTGCAAAGCAGCAGCTTGTACAGCGTTGAAAACTTCTTTACGGGCAGGGTAACCATACCATTCCAGGGAGTGGCAAAGCACCGAGGCAATCGTAATCTCCTGCCACGGGTCCGCTTGTGCGTCTAGGAGCAGCTGGACATTAGTCCTGTGTCGATGGAGGACAGCAAGGAAAAGGGGTGGGAGCGCTCCTTTCACGGATATCACCGAGGCACCAGCTTCAAGCAAAATTTGCACGTGCTGTGAGCTGCCCAACTCAACTGCTAACTCCAACATGGTGGTAGGTTTTGTTTTGGGCGGAATGATATTGGGGTCAGCATGGGCTTGTAGCAGTAGGTAAGTCAGTGTGGCTCCATGTCGAGGAAAACAGTGGCCAGCAGTAGGCTGGTAAGCGTATGGATCAGCAGAGTGGTCTCGAAGGATAGCAGAAGCTACTAATGTACTAATATGCCCTTCCTCCGTTGTCGTGTCCATAAGGCCTACACCCTTACCAAGATGATAGCTTACATCAATCACATCCTTGTGACAAATGGCAGTGAGAAGGTCTCGGTATTGCTGTGCTGACGGGACTTGTAACGACTGTACTATATAGCAGAACGTTGTCTCATTTGTCGCTTGTGTGCTTTGGCCTCCCGGTGCAGGGCCACGCCAAAAAGGCAAAAACCATGCAGAAGCACGGCCCCCCGCAAGCACCAGGCGCAGCCGGCGGCGCACACCTTTCCACACCGTGTGACCCAGGCCAACCTAAGGTAAGTGGATCCACACACCGGGTGGTAAGTAGCCGTGACCATTCATTTCCCCAAGTGGATCCACTCACCGAGTGACGTGGGAACCACAAAGGTACCCATTCATTTCACCCAAGATGATCACCACTCAAGGGACGTGGAACACGGACACCCACCACCACACAAGGTGTTCACCACAATCACCGAAGGTGAAACCATCACACGATGCCCCCATTGGTTCCCGGACTCCTGCTCGTACAGGAGAAGAACGACCAAAAAAGGAGTGGTCGAACTAAGTCACCTTTTCAGTGACCCCAGTCCCAATGGAGCACAGCTCGAACCTTGGATTAGGTCCTTACTGTGGCCAGACTGTACATTGAGCCCACTCTCCCCGAAGGTTGAGAGTGGACCGGTCGGTGACCCAGTCGTTAGCGATCCCATGCATCCCCGGAGGGATACACCTGTCTCACGACAGGACCCTAACACTGTTAGGGAGGAACCGACGGTCTTGTCCACCGTGAGCTTGGCTACCCACGATGAATTTTGACCGTTAGCCAACGGGTTGCCCCATTGACCCCTCCTCGAGACGAGTCCCCAAGTCTCTAAGAGGTTCACCGACCTTGCCTGTTCCCCCTTGTCATCATAGGGTGTTGCTACCCTAGACACGAGGTAAGGTGAGACCCGTCGGTCCCGTACCACGTGTGTACCGATCGGTCCGGGAGAACCCCGAGATACCGCACGATCACTCAAGGATGTGCGCAAACACAAACGAGGGTGTGACATGAGGAGCAACCCAACATGTCAACACACGCCGACTAGGGGGTACGAAGGTACCGTGTCCGTTCACGGTTCGCTAGGGACGGGGGCCTTCAGCAACTCCCCAGCGCTATAGCGAAGTTTAACGTCCCCCCGGACCCTCACGGGTCCACCTCCCCCTCTTACAGACATGCCTCTTGGCGGGCCGCAACCTCCGCCCGGGCTATCTGTGTCGAACTGAACGGCCCTCAAAGGCAATTGGATTGCTGACGAGCTGGCTGCATACAGGACCACTTGGAAAGGTGAGTCTAACCTGAGCACCTTGGCCGTCTGTTTAATAATATCCCATCCGAGGGTTGTCCGTTCCACGACGTCCATCGTCAGGGTGGTTTCACCACGGATTCCATGGCAGACACGGAGTCGCATACTTACCCCTGGAAATAAGTAATTAGAGGCAACCCTGACAGTCCTTAGCCAGAGGGGCCTCGCACTTATATTTGCAACCACGAAGTTCATAGATGCCTAGGCAGGATACAGAGGGGTGTATAAGGAACTGTGTATAAGGAACTGTAAAAGGACTAATAGCACATCAGACCATCTAAATTTGAGCCGATATTGCTTAGCAGCTCACACGAGAAGAGTTCGCAAGGGCTTGCAAGCAAATACAACGAAAAAATAGTAAGCAGTCAGAAGAAAACGGCATGCGCTGTATAGCATATCTAGGATCCCTTAGGTCTAAAGATCGATCTAGTTGGTATGCTTTTATTTGAGCTGAAAATTCTGCGGGCCTTCTCTCGAGCAGCGTGGCAAGGGGTCACATGCAAGAAACTCTTCTACTCGACTGCAAGAAATCTGGTAGCAGATATAGCAAGTATCGCACATTACCATCTTTTTCTGTCCTGCATCCTCAGCGTGAGGAAAGAGCCACAGTCTTCGCTGCAGTTCCTTCGGACTGTAGACAGCATGCAGATGTCAAAGGTCTATGTCACTCAGGTTTGACTTCCCTCTGTAGCTGGATCTGTGCACGATTCTGTCGGAGCAGCGGAAACAGCTTGAACCAAATCTTCCTCTTTGGCCGTGGCTTGTTCATGCTCGATCTGCACCAAGTTGCCCACGACTTCTTCCATTTGGGTGGCTGCCTCCATTACGAAGGTTAATAGAGTGCGTGCATACGCCAGCTGTTTAGCGGCCCGGGCCCGGCCCTCTGTTGCAGGTCCTAGCGGCGGTACCTCACCAATGCCGCCACATTGTGACTTTGCTTGTTGTATGAGTTGGCATGGAGGGTGATTGCGGCTCCGATCGACCAGCAAAGGTCGCATTGAGTTTCTGCAAGTCGCGTTCACTGCAATTCCCAGTCGGGTCGATCTGTTGGGTACTTGTCTGTCCAGTGGGGTCTGTATACTTCCTCTTGCCATGCAAATTCTCCTCTCTTCGCGGCATAGACTTTATGGCACTTTTGTGTTCAAAGCCAGTCTTGAAAGTTTCGTGAGCTGCTGAACTACAGCGGGATTCTCTGTTCAGGGCAATAATTTTGTCCATCACCTTGCCTGAGCTATTGGTCATTTCTGTAAAGGGCCAGCAGGGCGTGCGATTCGCCAGGATATTGTGTTCATGCATCCGGTCAACATAGAAATGATTCAATTTCTCATTGTGTCGATGGTTCGTGATGACAGCAAATCTTCTGGGACTGACCCAAATCCATAAATCCTCCTGAAAGGACTCTGTGGCATAGAAGGGCCAGATCTGCCGGCCTCCCATTTCCACAAAACAAAAATTGGTGTAGACGTCATCACTGGCTTCGGTATCTATATGACAAAAGTCATGTGACAGCTTGGCGGAACTGGACCCTGGATAGGCCCAGTCCACTGGGCTCTTCATGTCATCATTGAGAATAATGTTCCAACATTCGCCATTGATGTACATTCTATATTCATAGAAGGACCATGCATGGAGCTGCTTGGCGTGCTCATAGCAGCCTTGCTGCCGATAAACCTGGATGCCATCGTACTCCGCAAGGTAGGACTCTTTGTATTCAAGTCGCTGGTGTTCACTGTGAGCTTCAGTATCATTACTGCCACCAGCGGGGCCCGCTTGGTCAGGCCCAGTCAGTGGGCCTGCTTTTAGCGTGACCTTATCACCGATCCACTGCGCCATGACTGCCCACCAGGGTTTACAAGGGTATGGCAGAAGCAGGAGCGACGTGCAGGAAAAGAGAGGAGAGGAAACAATCACAGACGAGTGAGAGGGACGGACCAGAAGGTAAAGACGAGGGGCCAAAAGTTACGGACAGCAGCAAAGGTAGCAATAGGGGACAGCAAAAGAGAGGGAAGGCAGGATAGAGAGAGGGTACTCCCCTGACACGTCTTTGGTCAGAGGAGTGGGAGCCCTGTACATGGGGCGATGGTTTGAGCCACAGGTATGCAATAGGGTATACTAAGAATGATGCCTTATCTCTCCCTGTCGACATGTACCAGATTCACGTGTACACATGAAACATATGCTGAGCATGCACGCTGCCTTGGCGGAGACACGACTCTCTTTTTTGCCAAAATTTTGAATTGACAATATCACACCTAAGGATGATAAGCATAGCCCTTGCTTCGCGTCACTTGATTCATCAAAAAACAGTTAAACAGTGAGTAAGTTCAGTGTAACTGTGTTGTACATAAGCTGTGGCGATGTACATTGTAGATGAATCCGTGAGGCCTATTCCTTCACGGAACAGCTGTTCAAGGAGCCTAGCATCAAGGCAATCTACCGTCTCTTCCTTGATCGAAAAAACGCAAGGGGTCCTATGCATGAGTCCATTGGATATGAGGAGATAGTCTTGAATTTGTTGCTCGTCGATTCGGATTCCTGCGTGTGTAGCAGTGTGTGCAATCCAAGTCTCCGCATCAGGCATTCGTAGGTGCAAAATTAGCAGTTCGATGTTGTCTCCTATCACTGCAGACGGAGGTCTTGCTTCGAGCGAGGTTGCTCCGATAACTCCATCCACAACGTCTAAGTGCTTCATTTCGTCACCATGGCAATACCGTATGCGCTGTCTGACTAGGTCTCCGTGTCTAGCGTAATTGCTTGGAAACACCTAGTGATCTCAACCAATAACTACAGAGTGGTATTGTTGGATGTGTGTTGTGACGTGTCAACTCTTGAGCAAACGATGGCACGCGTAGGTAACGTGTGGCACATAAACCATGTTGTTGCACCAATCTGTTATGCGGCAATTCTAAAATCCACAGCAATTTCACTGTTTTGTTATAGGAGGACGACCTCCGGTGCACCCAACTCTCTGTCAGGACTTCGAGTGGCCGCAGTGGGCGGGTCCTGCACAAGAAGTCTAAATCTTATGTCGGGAGCCATCATTCTGGCTACTTCGACTAGGAGCGTGCTAGGTTGTAGTCTTTGCACAGTTGAATTTGTTCCAGCTGCTCTAGTGGTCCAGATGCGGAGGTTGGGTGGCAACCCTATCCGTAATAGGAGAAATGCCACTTCCACCACTGTATCAACCGTTTGCTGCATGGTCCTGCGGTCCAAGAAACCGCCCAAGGTCGCAGTGATGTGTATTGTCTGGATAATCAGCCGGAATGGTCGGGCATCGATTGGCACTGGTGCAAATCCCGCCTGATCGGTCATGCCTCCATCAGCAGCTGGAATTAAGTATAGGTGATTGACCCACACACCTCGTGTAGACGGGCGACTAAAACCTGCCACTTGGACTATGTCCTGGTATGATGCTGCTAGTGCTGTCAAGAGATGCTGTGTGATGCTCTGTCCATCCAATTCAACTTGTTGGAGGTCAGCTTCCAATGTGTTATAGATCAATTGCAGCCCATGTGCTTCTTCTGGAAAGAAGGTGACACATCCACTCTGCACCAGCCGTACTGTGCGCCTGAGGTCTCGCACAGCCACCATGAATTCCTGTGCTGCTTCCAAGCTATATAAGATCATCTTTACTGGCATAGAGAAACGGTGTTCTTCACCGCGGAGTCGTACAAAGTCCATGGCAGTACAGGTAGAGAGAGTGGGGGCCCACTACATAAAGATTGCTATTTGCAAGTATCAGAGAGTGGCAATTAAAACGGTTATTAGTGATGTTGTGATCAGTCAGTTGCAATCCCGACACGTCTTTGGTCGGAAAGACAACGTGACCGTCAGGGTTACCCTATTGAATGTAAGGCATGTTGGGAATTGGGTCATGTCAGCCACGTCTCTATGATGACTGTCTCGCTAGGGTAGTTCAGTAAGTGCGATGGGGAAGGTTAATTTTTATCCCATTGTCGCTGAAACGCGCTCACGTCATCTTTGTACACCTTTGAATTAGTGAAGAGCCCAAGGGCACCGTGCAATTTACCATTGTGTGCGAGTGAGCTAGATAACAAGTACAGACATGAAATTGCCTGTATCAGACTGTCTTCTACCTTGCGGGTAGGTGGGCAGGGGATATTGCGTATTAGGCATGCTAGCTTAAGGGGAGAAAAACCTGTGAGCAGAAATAGCGGCATGTTCACACTGCAGTCATCGCCAGCAATGGCAAGATGAAAATGAATGTGCCGCGACTAGATGAGCGTGTGGTTCAATTCCCGTAAAAGTTACTTGCAAGACATGCGAGAATCACCACCGGAAAAGCAGACCAATGAAAACCTCTTTTGATTAACTGTCGATCAGCTTCACCAGTCTTCTGCTAAGTCATGTAGGCCTCATAGGTCATTGAAGATGGTTGCATAAGCCTCACTGAGGGCATACCAATTTTGCTGTAGTCGGTAGAGTGCTCGGTTGGCTTCTTGTACGAGGTCATTATGTTGCCTTTGCAGCACGTGGATGCCTTCACTGAGTTGAAAGATTCGATCCGCTTCATCTTCATGATTAGGAAAATGGCCTGCTATTGCATTTTGGCACTCTTGCGAGAGCCGAAAATCAAAGCACGGTCGATCATCTTCATGGACAGCACTGTTGATACGTGATTGCTCACTCAGTGCGATTCCTTCGAGAGTTGGCTGCAGTGTTTCAATGCGATTGCCTAGTATATTGTAAGCATGCATAATTTCTGCAATAACAGCACATTGTTGAGCGTTTTTTGCAACAATTGCAAAACGTCTGGAGTTGGCCCAGCATGCATATCCATTGTGTCGCACCTCTGCTGCAAAGGGATAAAACCCTCCATAGCCTGCAATATTCAACCAAGCCTGTAGGTACACCTCGTCACACTCTCGAGGAATGACCTTATGGAATCCATGGGGCAATGAAGCCCCCATCACTACTGTCGTCTCATCAGGAAGCCATGATTCATCTTCAGCCCAGAGGATGTTCCATTTTTCGCCATTGAGCCATGTGCATGCTTCCATCAAGTTAAATACCCTGCATTCTATATTAACATTGTGACATAGCCTATGGATAGGATACTTGCCGCGATGTAGATTCGTCAACATATTTGGAGTGCTCTGAATGGTTTCAACGTTATACCCTTTCCAGTGGTAGTTCCTCAGAAAGGTCATGAGCGCAGTCGACATGGCTACGCGAGTGGAGCGCCTGCCAGGTGCAGTCCCGACACGTCTTTGGTCGGAAAAGCACCGTGGCTTGGCAGCTGAGGATAAACTGTACTATTTATGTTGGTGTCAGGCAACCTTGTTAGCATCATTGGAGGTAGCACATCATTATGTTAGGTGTATTGTCTAAAGTCTATTTGAGCCGATAGACTACGTGTGCTAGGATGACGTTATGAACTTCGTTATCCTGTATTGGAGATCGAGTGGCTGCCGGCATGGAAGAGCTTGGTTATTACCTGTCACTAAAGCTGACAACACAAGTGAGCTTATTTTCTCAGTGGCTGAAAAAAACTGCGCTATGCACGGCGTAAACACATTGGGACTAGCCAGCCTCTCATATCTCAGCAAGTTGGGACAGGGAACTTGCAGGCACATTGTCATCTTGCTTCTCTTATAGTGCTAGCACTTCTCGGTCTTGCGTATACCCACTGCTATGGTGAGGGTGGGAAGCAGTTCTCTCTCACATCATGCAGTTCTTCGTCTACACTTGAACTGATCTCAATGCCATCGGGATACACCACTGGGACCAACAGCTCGGTCTGAGCATATTCCATTTCACGCACGATGCGAGCTTTGTAGTCAGCTATCATGTGAAGTAAAGTGACTTGCGCTTGAATGCTCTCATCAAGCGTTTCCGGCATTGGTATGTCGACCCAGAGTACTTCTCTGGCCTGTTGCTTCGCCTTGAGCAAATGGTAGTGGGCGGACTGCAAATTATCCAGTAAGGTACAGCAAGCCGTATACTTGTTGATGACTCGTTTGATGTGTAAAAGTCGCTCGTCACAGCTTGATGCATCCGATGTTGCGCAAGCCATGGCAGGTAACCCGACAACTAATCTGGTAGATCTCTTTCGACTCCAACAAGCTCGCACAACTTATGTGGGGGAGAAAAGAAAGCTGATTGAACTACGAGGACTAAAAAAAAGGCCATTACATGTTTGTGTGAGGGACCCCTGTCACGTCTTTGGACAGAAGTACCCTGAGCTATCTTAGTAATGGAACGCAATAAATACTTCTCAAGGTCCATTAAATAATTAGGGAGGAGACTACAGCACAAGGATAATTATGGGAGAAGTAGCTAAGATCCATGTGGTACATGAAAATTTCACAAGCTTGGTCATTTGCTTCCTAATGCTGCTACTGAGGAGCCAAAAAGTAAAGTATGCATGGAGTCCTCAACGTCAGTACTACTAGTCAAGTGCGACGTTGGAGTGTGACTCATGGACCTATGGAGAGCAAGCTTGAACGACCAGGAGGCACGCTCAGACGATAATGAAGGCAGAGAGATACGACAGGACGGAGAGGAGACAGAGTACCCTTCGAATCTCGCTACCCAGGATCGAAATCAAACAAAAAATGAGAGAAGTGGTACACAATTGGCAAGACACCTAGACAGTTGACCAGTCATTTTGCTCACCGCGCTGCTGACTGTTGTATGGCACGAGCACATTGTGCAGCAATAAGTCTGCTCATTCATCCAACTTACGCTTCATAGAGCTTTGACTCTGTTGCCTACCGTGCTTCTCTTGCTGACGATTTGCCTCCCATCGTTGAAAGATTTTCGCTCGATCGATGGCAGTCAAGGATTTCGGCCAATCTGTTCTTCACAAGCTGCTTGTTTTGGGACTGCGTGATTCCTTTCCTCGTTTGCCAGGAATAATATAGCTTCATCCAACGCTCCTAGTGCCAATCTCAGTTGATTGACAACTTTCTCCGTGTCCATGCCGGCTAAGCTTACCTTGTCAGTTGCCTTAGCCAGACATTTCGAAGCTGAGCGACATGATGGGATAACGGGTTCACTGAGCATGGCAATGGTTTCTGTCTGGGTCTCTCGGTCTCCGTGCTCATTGGCGGAGATACGGAGTACAGAATTAGCTACCTGTGAGCAATAAAATGGCTATTAAGTTACAGCAATATGCCTTGCCTTATGGCTGTTAGGCAGAGAAGGGTACTCCAGGAAAGGTGAAGGTTCTACAGCACTTGTCAAGTTCATTGGAACGAAGGGCTCTATACATCTGAAAAACAGAAACAACAAAGATAAATGAAGTAGCGACAAACCGAGTGTGTGATCCATTTGACTAAAGTACACAGGACGGGCACTTAGGTCGCTCTACGTCGTTTGGCCATGCGTTCCGTGAAGATAGCGTAGCCCGATGTTGGTGCTTGTGTGTTCCATCGGATGGGTCTCATCCCGAAAGGCTCACTCTCGATGTTTCTTTTCCGTTCGATTCGTGGGAGGGGGGGGGTTTCGCGGCCACGTTGACATCATCAAGAGTTTGTATAAGGGCTTGAGCATCTGCGGCGAGTTCACGTAAACTGAAAAGGGGGGGATCACATGACTCTAGCTGTAACTGATGGAGCATCGCTCGCTCTGCTTCATAAATTAAGTGTGGAGAGATTTCTTTGGGGAGCCAGAGTCCATCATGAAGCCAAATTGCTGATGTTACGTGACACCTTCTAGTTAGTTCCTTGTAGTAAGAGATCATAATGTGTTTCTTCATACCATTCAAGAGTTCGAAAAGCAGCACCTCTGACATGATCAGAATATTGTGGCCTCCGTAAGGACAGGTGGTCGTTAACAAGCGCTTGTGTTGCTGATTCAATTTGACAACTGAGATGATACAATGCTGGAGGACAGGTGATATGGTGGTCCCTTTCTAGTTTGGCACACGCTTCTCTCGCCCCTGCGTTCATTACAATTAGCGGATGTCGCTTGACAACAGCAAACCGCTGATTCAGCGGTACCAAACCTAGCAGATCAGTAAGTATCGCTCTCAGTTCTGCTATGTGCGGGAGGTGGCTGCTGCGAAGGAGGCGTCGCATGATTTCATAGAAAGCGCCGACCATGTCAACTTCCTGGTGCGTATTTCCAAATAG
>CAMXCT020004101.1:367500-527670 GCA_947184155.2 Cladocopium goreaui | reverse complement strand
ACTACCACAATTTCAGCGTTGATGCAAACGTCGGGCAAATAAGACAACATGTCGGTGAAAATGGGCCCCTCTTCAATGGTATCTCCCTGCCAAGTGGCTGCAAAAGTAGTTGCACTGCTGGCCCGCGCATCTGATTGACACCGGCACACAAGGGCATCTTCAGCCCTCAAAAGAAGAAGGTCGAAACTGCCCGAAATAAAAAATCATCATTTGCACAATCTCCAATGATGTTTTGTTTTGTTCCACGTGAGAAGAGGAGGAAATAAGTAAATAAAGGGAAACGAGGACAAGCAAATGTCCACATCAGAGTAGTGAGTCCGTGCACAGCAGACAAGCGTTACCGACCCGCTAAAACTTTACAACACTCAAAACTAGAAATGCTTCTGGAGGAAGTAAGCCAGGCCTCCGTTGTGAAGTGAATCCTGGTCGCTTCATGGGGCGGGATGTTCCTCGCAAAAAAGCAGCTTAAACATCGTCGCATTGCAGAACGTCAGTTACTCATCTAAACACTATGTCATACAACAGGTTGAACATCGAGCCTTCAAACACAGATGCTGCTGTTCATTGATGCAACCTTGAAAGTCATTAACACCTTTTGTCATGCGCACTAACCGGCGCTAAGGTGAAGAAAACCAAAGCTTTGCTGTTCCCCAGCGGTGCGCACTAACTGGCGCCCCAGTGAAGAAACTACAATGTAGCCAAGGTTGAAAAGACTACTCGCCTGAGTTTGGCGTGCCATCAAAAAAACAAGTCCTCTTTGCTCAATCGCCCAGCTTTGGCGATGAGTCTCTTCTGCTTTTTGCTTTCGCTTTTCAGCGTTTTGCTGACGTCTTTCAGCGAAGCTTTCAACTCCTGCCTTCTCCGCTTAAGGTCGCCCAGCACGTCAGTCATAGTAGTAGAGATCACAGGCGCAGCCACGGAGGAGGTCACAGCTGCACCGTCAGCCATAGAGCCCATAGAGGTCGCAGCTGCCAAATCATGCGCGCCGTCAGCCATGGAGCCTATGGAGGTCACAGTGGGGTCACTACTGGCGCAACAGCAGGGTTTTTCGTCTCTACAAATTCAATCAGAGCCGTTGAACAGGCATGCACAGTAGCCAGCGCAGCTGTTTCCACACTGAACAAATGCTGGTCAGGCACCAGCAAAACGGCTCCATGTTTTGAACTGTCTGACGGTCCTTTTTTCAGACCTCCGCAACGTTCTGTCATTGTAATATCCGTTTGCTGAATGTGCTGTCCCGTCGAGAGCTAAGCTTGTACTAAGGTTGCCTCTGCCATGAAGCCTAGTGCACACACTCGCTTTCTCGCAGTCTTTGCCTGACAATCATCGATGGGTGAAGATGCTGTTGTTGTCCCTAGATGTAGTCTTGATTAGCCACCCACTCCCCCACCCTTTCCACCAACCAAGGCACTTGAATTCGCTGACTCATCCATAGTTTTGCCATCCGCAGAGCTACAGTGGTGTTGGTGCCTTTTTCTGTCCTTTTCGGTTTGTGGTTACTCTTCCCTGCCTGACGTGACCCTCACTCCCCCTCGGATGTTCCTCGACGGCCTGGTTGCCTTGCCTCTGTGCTTGGAGTGATTATTGTACATTGATTTCCCCTCTTCATTGTCTCATGGCACTAAAGGCCTTTGGTCCTGTGTGGGGCTCGTTCCCTCTACACCATGTTTCCTGTGTTGTTGGAGTGCTGTGTGCACCCTCACTGAGGTATTCATCATAGTATGATCCTTGGTCCCTTTTTTGAACTCCGCTAAGGCACGTTTGTACCCCTTCTGGTGCGGGTGTGTCCTTCTCCCTCTGTCCTCTGCTGCCTCCTGGCTCCTCTCCTCGCTCCTTCTGTGTGGCCGGTGTCGTTGTGTGTGTTTTGTTTTGGCCTCTCCCCCCTTTTGAGATTTGCTTTCCTCCATGAGGGCAGGGTTCTCTTTGGTGGTTGTTGTGTCTTCTGGTTTACCTGCTGCCTGGATACGGAGGTTATCGCTCTACATCATTGCTCTGTCATTTCACCTTC
This sequence comes from Cladocopium goreaui, assembly GCA_947184155.2. Taxonomy (NCBI): domain Eukaryota; class Dinophyceae; order Suessiales; family Symbiodiniaceae; genus Cladocopium; species Cladocopium goreaui. Next base: position 525,662 of record CAMXCT020004101.1, on the reverse strand, counting down.
AATACATTGGTCTTATCTCTAGTTACTCTGAATTCGTTCGCGGTGGGGCAGATTCCTGTCACCGTCCCCTCCTCTCCGTTTTACCTCTTTTATGTCTTTTTGCGGTTTTGGGCTGTTTGATTCATGTGGCTCTTTCGTTGGCTGTCTGGGGAGGGCCCTTCTCGCTCTGTTTTGTTTTCTGCGATTTCTCCGGGAGGGGCGGTAGATCCCCGGTAGAGCCATGGACCAGGCTGCACTGCAGTGAGCACTACTGGCGCTGTCCAGTGGTGCTTCCTGCTGTTCAGTCTGGAGCGCCCTCGTGCAGCAAAGCCTGCCAACATGGATCGGTGCGCTGATGGGACGTTGTGATTCTGCTCATGGCTCACTCTAGGGGAGAGTGGCCCTATGTAAGATGCACTGCGAACCTCTGGAACATCTGACTTGCAGCAGTTTTTGCTGGGACAATGACACCTTGTGAATCCTGCTAGTCAATCTGGTGCTGGTACAGCAAACCCAGCCACCTCTTCAAGTTTGTGGCTTGAGCACGATTGCCATGTGCGAGCGGCGCGGTTGTGTACAGGTCGCTGAGTAGCAATCTTTCTTTGCTTAAGCCTACCCTCTGCACGAGTGTATTCTATTCATCTGCAATGACCTTACCGGAGAGGATCCTTTTTATCTGCGGAGATCTTTCACCATTGGCACCGTTTCAGGTCCTCTTGGCTTCCTACGATATGACAGCATCTGGGATGAATTACAGTTATTGTCCTGCATGACCTACAGGCTGTCAATCCCTACCCCCCTTGAGGGGGGTATTGAGTCACATCACCACTGCGGCAGTATCTTACTACAGAGATTGGACTCCAACTTCACTCATCATCATAGGACCAACTTTGACAATGAGAATGGCAACTGATACGAGCTGTACTGTCAGCTATTCCTGCTTTGCCTACCTTTCAGAGAGCTGGAGTGACAGTCACGGTTGTATGGATGATTGAGAATCTGGGTGATCGTGTACTATATTTTTCGCTCTGCCGCACTTAATTAGTTTGCATGTTTTTGATGACGATACAGTGGCTTAGGTCACTGTATTCAAGGCAAATCTCAAGTTGTTTTGGTTTGGTTTTTGTTTGGGCCCGGCCCCGTTCTTTGTTGCTTCGCTGTTTGCTTTATGGCGAAACGCAAATCTGGCTGGGGGATTTGCGGGTCGTTTTTGGTTGCGTTTTTTGGTTTTCTGTTTGCGTGTATGATGATTTGCCCGCGTTTTTGGACCACACGAGTCCTTTTTCTAAATGCTTTTCACCGCTTACGCTATTGTAAGGACCGTGCCTAGTGCGAATCGGCCAAACCGGAGGAAAAAAAAAAGCTGTGTCAGGGTCCTCTGTATGGTGGGGTTGAACACTCGCTTGCATAAGCTGTAGCTGTCGCCTTCTAACTGCACGTTCTGTAACATTAGATCGGGCTTCTACACGGATGCGCAGACTCTTTAGGCAACAGCAAGCCGTGCGTATGGCTCTGGCCAGTTCGCTCGGTTGAGCTGTATCCATATGGTCAGACGGCATTCGAGCAGTAAACGCAGTGGGTTAGTAGGCTGAGCAAAACAGCAACGGGCGCCATAGCTTGATGTACTTTGACATCGTCCTACGCTACCAGTTACTAGGCAAAATTAGTTGCCCCGTTAGATTGTTACTATGGACCCCTTCCCCCTTCCTCCCTCCCCCTAATTACTCAGGCTAGCTTACTACGAAGTCAGTTGCCTGAGGTAGAGCTAAATGCACAGATATCACGCACAGATGATGAATATAATCTTCCGCCTCATGAAGACCAACTCCAAGAGCACTAGTGTACCGGGGATAGTTTTAGCACCCTGCCCGGCAAGCAAGAACCTTCATGGTCGAGCAAGAGTAGAATGATCGGAAAAGCACTACTGAGCGGACTCTGAGCGCACCCGGAGGCTGTTCCACTGTCCGTTTCACTTAGCTCTTTCTCACATTAGCTCTTGTTTGTCCGTGTTATGTCTTTTCGGCTTGCGCCATGTGATCTCAGGGATTCTGGCTGGGGGGATCCCTGGTTTCCACATGGTGATTTGTTGCTTCACTCACCCTCTGGTATGGCCTGGTGGTTTGGATGTTTTTGTCTTTGTTTCTGCTGCCATACCATGACGAGATGATATAATGTTATCACCTCTTGCATTAATTACCCATGAACTGGCACCGGTCACGTTGTCGTTTGGCTTGTTTGTTATGTTTTGTTGCTTTTTGTGTTTTGTTTGTTGGTTTTTGCGTTTGGTTTTGGTTTGTTTGCGATGACTTCGTGACGGCCTACTGGACTGTGTACAGGTTCTTACCAGTTCACTATTGAGGCCCCTCAATCTGCAGACGGCCATGTCTATGTGTTAATTAATAAATTAACCCAATTTTGCAACATGCAATTGAACGTGTTGAACGACCTGGCGGAAGCCATGAAGGCGTTGAAGGAAAAAAATCCGTCCAACGCGAGATGGCTCTCGCCAGGTCGTTAAACCGGAAAATACACTGGGGAGGCCCGTATTTGCGTGTCTAATTTTTCTTGACTTTTTCGGGCCCAAAAATAGATTCTTCTGAATCACAGGCAGAAGTAAAAGCCGTCCAAACGAGCACCTCTTGGACTCCTGAGCTGGCACAAGTGCATGTGACAGGCCCGGCATCCCCCCTTCCCCCCCCGAAACAAAGATCAAAGTGCAGATGCTGCAAAGAATCATTAACTTATTTTTCTCAATCATTGTTTGGAGGGGTGCGGGGGAACGTGCCCAAATTTGAGAAATTGTGGCGGATAAGGTTCCAGTCTAACCACTTCGGATGGAATAGCAGCGCGGTGAATTTCCGTTATTTTGCGTCCAAAAAATAGATAGAGAGGCGTCCCCGTGGCTCAGTTGGTAGGGCGTCGTTCTTGACGACGTGAATAGACTGCCGGTGGTGGTTCGATTTCCCGCTGGTCCGCGAGCAAGCCTCAAGTGGTGCCCCGCCGAAAGGCAAAGGGCGCCGACCAAAAAAAAAAGTCTAAAAAATAGATAGAGAAAAACCAGGGTGCAAAGGTGCAACTTTTGGAAGTGTGAATAAGAAACTATACAGGTTCTGTTTCCTACCCTGAAAAAGTTGCACCTTTGCACCCTTCAAAATTTGGCAATGTACAGGGAAAGTGTTTCCACATTTGCTGATCTTTCTGTCACTTTAGGAGCAGCACCTCGCCATGTCCAGAGGGTTCGGTTTTAGCACCTGAAATCAGCAGACTTTTTGGAGACACGGTGGGGGCCTCCCTTGTTCGAGGTCCTGGTTGCCAACTCGTAGTTAGTTGCTATGATGTGTGACGCTGCTGTTTGTGGCCTGATTCCAACAACGCGCCTCAAGAGAGTATTTGAATAGGGCGTCAAACAAGCCCCCAGGGAGGCACCAGATTCAGAATGCTGAGGGCCCAGTTTTGGGCCCTTGCACAAAGCAAATATATTTCAGAAGGGACCCAAAAGTGGACCCTCTTAGAATCAAAAGTGGTCCCTCCTGGCGGGCCTGTTTTTGGTCCCTTCATTTTGTCAGATGTGCTGAAGCTTTGCAAGCTGCTATGTGCGCAAAATGTCAAGCTTGAAGCTACTTTAACACAAACAGCATCCGTGGCAGGAATCTTGAACTGTTCGAGGCCCTGGTTGCCAACTCGTAGTTGCTATGATGTGTGACGCTGATGTTTGTGGCCTGATTCCAACAACGCGCCTCAAGAAAGCATTTGAATGGAGCGTCAAACAAGCCCCCAGGGAGGCACCAGATTCAGAATGCTGAGGGCCCAGTTTTGGACCCTTGCGCAAAGCAAATATATTTCAGAAGGGACCCAAAAGTGGACCCTCTCAGGATCGAAAGTGGTCCCTCCTGGCGGGCCTGTTTTGGTCCCTTCATTTTGTCAGATGTGCTGAAGTTTTGCAAGCTGCTATGTGCGCAGAATGTCAAGCTTGAAGCTACTGACACAAACAGCATCCGCGGCAGGACTCTTGAACTGGGGAGGCCCGTATTTGCGTCTCCAATTTTTCTTATTTTTTAGGGCCCAAAAATAGACCCTTCGGAGTGACAGGCAGAAGCAAAAGCCATCCAAACGACCACCTCTTGGACTCCTGAGCTGGCACAAGTGCACGTGAAAGGCCCGACATCCCCCCTGCCCCCCCAAAACAAAGATTTAAAAACGCAAGCTTCTGCAAAGTGAAGACACTTTTATGAAGCAGCTAGTTGCTATTCACAGAATCTGTGTGTGCAGATGGTGCACAGACCGATCCCTACTTTGCTGAATCATTGTGTGGAGGGGGTGCGGGGGAACGTGCCAAAATTTGGGCATTTTCGGCATTTTTGGCCAATTTGGCCGTTTTTGGCCCACTTGGGCAATTTTGGACAAATTTGGCAAAATTAGCACTTTTTGGCAATTTTTGGGATTTCCCAATTTTGGTCAAATTTTAAGGGATTTTGCAGGCACATTTGGCCCTTTGGCAAAATGCCCTTTGGCAAAATTTGGATTTTTTTGGCCATTTGGGCCATTTTTGGCAATTTTGGAAATTTTGGTGGATTTTGGGTAAATTTGGCGGTTTTGGCATTTAGGCATTTTCGGCATTTTTGGCCAATTTGGCCGTTTTTGGCCCACTTAGGCAATTTTGGCAATTTCAGACAAATTTGGCAATTTTTGGCAATTTCGGAGATTTTCCCAATTTTGGTGAAATTTTAAGGGGATTTTGAAGGCAAATTTGGCCCTTTGGCAAAATTTGGATTTTTTTGGCCATTTAGGCAATTTTTGCAATTTCTGGCAATTTTGGTGGATTTTTGGCAAATTTGGCGGTTTTGGCAAATTTAGGCATTTTCGGCATTTTTGGCAAATTTGGCCGTTTTTGGCCCATTTAGGCAATTTTGGCAATTTTGGACAAATTTGAGAAATTGTAGCAGACAAGGCTCTAGTCAAACCACTTTGGGTGGAGCAACAGCATGGTTAATTTCTTTTATTTCGCGTCCAAAAAATAGATAGAGAAAAATTAGGGTGCAAAGGTGCAACTTTTGAAGTGTGAATAAGAAACTATATAGATTCTGTTTCCTACCCTGAAAAAGTTGCACCTTTGCACCCTTCAACTTTGGCAATGTACAGGGGAAGTGTTTCCAGATTTTCTGATCTTTCTATTACTATAGGAGCAGCACCTCGCCATGTCCAGAGGGTTCGTTTTCGGCACCTGAAATCGGCAGACTTTTTGGAGACGCGGTGGGGGCCTCCCTTGTTCGAGGCCCTTGTTGCTGACCTAGTTGCTATGATGTGTGACGCTGATGTTTGTAGCTAGATTCCAACAACGCACCTTAAGAGAGTATTTAAATGGCACGTCAAACAGGCCCCCAGGGAGGCACCGGATTCAGAATGCTGAGGGCCCAGTTTTGGACCCTTGCGCAAAGCAAATATATTTCAGAAGGGACCCAAAAGTGGACCCTCTCAGGATCGAAAGTGGTCCCTCCTGGCGGGCCTGTTTTTGGTCCCTTCATTTTGTCAGATGTGCTGAAGTTTTGCAAGCTGCTATGTGCGCAGAATGTCAAGCTTGAAGCTACTGACACAAACAGCATCCGCGGCAGGACTCTTGAACTGTTCGAGGCCCTTGTTGCTGACCTAGTTGCTATGATGTGTGACGCTGATGTTTGTAGCTAGATTCCAACAACGCACCTTAAGAGAGTATTTAAATGGCACGTCAAACAGGCCCCCAGGGAGGCACCGGATTCAGAATGCTGAGGGCCCAGTTTTGGACCCTTGCGCAAAGCAAATATATTTCAGAAGGGACCCAAAAGTGGACCCTCTCAGGATCGAAAGTGGTCCCTCCTGGCGGGCCTGTTTTTGGTCCCTTCATTTTGTCAGATGTGCTGAAGTTTTGCAAGCTGCTATGTGCGCAGAATGTCAAGCTTGAAGCTACTGACACAAACAGCATCCGCGGCAGGACTCTTGAACTGGGGAGGCCCGTATTTGCGTCTCCAATTTTTCTTATCTTTTAGGGCCCAAAAATAGACCCTTCGGAGTGACAGGCAGAAGCAAAAGCCATCCAAACGACCACCTCTTGGACTCCTGAGCTGGCACAAGTGCACGTGACAGGCCCGACATCCCCCCTGCCCCCCCAAAACAAAGATTTAAAAACGCAAGCTTCTGCAAAGTGAAGACACTTTTATGAAGCAGCTAGTTGCTATTCACAGAATCTGTGTGTGCAGATGCTGCACAGACCGATCCCTACTTTGCTGAATCATTGTGTGGAGGGGGTGCGGGGGAACGTGCCAAAATTTTGGCATTTTTGGCCAATTTGGCCGTTTTTGGCCCACTTGGGCAATTTTGGACAAATTTGGCAAAATTAGCACTTTTTGGCAATTTTTGGGATTTTCCCAATTTTGGTCAAATTTTAAGGGATTTTGCAGGCACATTTGGCCCTTTGGCAAAATGCCCTTTGGCAAAATTTGGATTTTTTTGGCCATTTGGGCAATTTTTGGCAATTTTGGCAATTTTGGTGGATTTTGGGTAAATTTGGCGGTTTTGGCATTTAGGCATTTTCGGCATTTTTGGCCAATTTGGCCGTTTTTGGCCCACTTAGGCAATTTTGGCAATTTCAGACAAATTTGGCAATTTTTGGCAATTTTGGAGATTTTCCCAATTTTGGTCAAATTTTAGGGGATTTTGAAGGCAAATTTGGCCCTTTGGCAAAATTTGGATTTTTTTTGGCCATTTAGGCAATTTTTGCAATTTCTGGCAATTTTGGTGGATTTTGGGCAAATTTGGCGGTTTTGGCAAATTTAGGCATTTTCGGCATTTTTGGCAAATTTGGCCGTTTTTGGCCCATTTAGGCAATTTTGGCAATTTTGGACAAATTTGAGAAATTGTAGCAGACAAGGCTCTAGTCAAACCACTTTGGGTGGAGCAACAGCATGGTTAATTTCTTTTATTTCGCGTCCAAAAAATAGATAGAGAAAAATTAGGGTGCAAAGGTGCAACTTTTGAAGTGTGAATAAGAAACTATATAGATTCTGTTTCCTACCCTGAAAAAGTTGCACCTTTGCACCCTTCAACTTTGGCAATGTACAGGGGAAGTGTTTCCAGATTTTCTGATCTTTCTATTACTATAGGAGCAGCACCTCGCCATGTCCAGAGGGTTCGTTTTCGGCACCTGAAATCGGCAGACTTTTTGGAGACGCGGTGGGGGCCTCCCTTGTATGTCACCCACACATTACTACCACAATTTCAGCGTTGATGCAAACGTCGGGCAAATAAGACAACATGTCGGTGAAAATGGGCCACTCTTCAATGGTATCTCCCTGCCAAGTGGCTGCAAAAGTAGTTGCGCTGCTGGCCCGCGCATCTGATTGACACCGGCACACAAGGGCATCTTCAGCCCTCAAAAGATGAAGGTCGAAACTGCCCGAAATAAAAAATCATCATTTGCACAATCTCCAATGATGTTTTGTTTTGTTCCAAGTGAGAAGAGGAGGAAATAAGTAAATAAAGGGAAACGAGGACAAGCAAATGACCACATCAGAGTAGTGAGTCCGTGCACAGCAGACAAGCGTTACCGACCCGCTAAAACTTTACAACACTCAAAACTAGAAATGCTTCTGGAGGAAGTAAGCCAGGCCTCCGTTGTGATAGTGAATCCTGGTCGCTTCATGGGGCGGGATGTTCCTCGCAAAAAAGCAGCTTAAACATCGTCGCATTGCAGAACGTCAGTTACTCATCTAAACACTATGTCATACAACAGGTTGAACATCGAGCCTTCAAACACAGATGCTGCTGTTCATTGATGCAACCTTGAAAGTCATTAACACCTTTTGTCATGCGCACTAACCGGCGCTAAGGTGAAGAAAACCAAAGCTTTGCTGTTCCCCAGCGGTGCGCACTAACTGGCGCCCCAGTGAAGAAACTACAATGTAGCCAAGGTTGAAAAGACTACACACTCGCCTGAGTTTGGCGTGCCATCAAAAAAAACAAGTCCTCTTTGCTCAATCGCCCAGCTTTGGCGATGAGTCTCTTCTGCTTTTTGCTTTCGCTTTTCAGCGTTTTGCTGACGTCTTTCAGCGAAGCTTTCAACTCCTGCCTTCTCCGCTTAAGGTCGCCCAGCACGTCAGTCATAGTAGTAGAGATCACAGGCGCAGCCACGGAGGAGGTCACAGCTGCACCGTCAGCCATAGAGCCCATAGAGGTCGCAGCTGCCAAATCATGCGCGCCGTCAGCCATGGAGCCTATGGAGGTCACAGTGGGGTCACTACTGGCGCAACAGCAGGGTTTTTCGTCTCTACAAATTCAATCAGAGCCGTTGAACAGGCATGCACAGTAGCCAGCGCAGCTGTTTCCACACTGAACAAATGCTGGTCAGGCACCAGCAAAACGGCTCCATGTTTTGAACTGTCTGACGGTCCTTTTTTCAGACCTCCGCAACGTTCTGTCATTGTACACTCACCGTGTTGCAACCTTGGTCAAGAAAGGGCATGTGGGGTGTGGTGAAAGTCATTGGCCGATCGCAAAATTGGTGGAGCGAAAGTCAAACGGCGACGGACACCATGGCAAGATGTACTTTGACATCGCACTACACACCAATTAAGGTAGAACAACACGAACAAAACAACAAAACAACTTAAAGACCCAGGAAAGGATTATTATAACCGCCCCCCACCGCCTTCCATCAACACACTGGCTTTGACCTGTTAACAGCAAAAGTAATTGCAGTGGGCAGTAATCAACCATGAGTACCCCATGGTGACTATACCGCGCAATCTGTGAAAAATCATCCTATGTATAGCTAGCGTAGCGATCTTGTGCTTGTACTTAGGTAGTTGTTAGTTGCTTTGTAGTTGTAGTTTGTGGACTTTCGTAGTTTGGACTTTGTTTTGTAGTTAGCAGGTGATTGTGATGTAGTTAATCGATCTCATCTCATTCCGTCACAAAGAGTTGTGACGGAGTTGCCATTTTTGTTGGTAGTTAGTCGTTTTTAGGTTTTCTGCACGTTGTAGGTTATTCCACACGAGAACCAAACTGCACGAAACCAATCTTAGGTTTTTGCCACGTAGAAGTTTGTTTTTGCACGTGTCTAGATTTGTAGAATCGTTTCTGGAACTGCTATGACCCAACGTAAACGTTGGCTCAAGACCCGCGAGTTCGAAAAGGGTGAGTGTGTCGCCGTGAGACGGCCTGGGAAAGCTGACACAGACAGAAACGCGAAACGACCACCGTTTGTTTGTGTTTTGGTTTGGGTTTACTTTGTGCACGAGAGGTTTGAAAGCGGTTTTCGCGATCTAACTTTGTGTGTCAAAGTTTTACGTGGTAGCGGAGCTTGTGTGCTCCCTCCACAAGAGATCCTGTGAGGATCTGGCACGCCTGTGTGCGTCTTGTGTGTGCCTGGTTCCAGGGAAGTTGGTGTGAGGTGCGTTTGACTGTCGTGTGTTTGACTTCGAGGTGTCAAAAATGTCTCAATCAGGACAACCACAGCATTTTCGAATGGACGGCCAAGGTACCCAGAGCGGAGAGAAAGGATATGGTAAGGGTTTTCAGGCAGGTGGACCGACTGGACCGTACCCTGTTGGAGAAGTTGGACCGGGGAGTCCGCAACCTGCGTCACCGACGCACCAAGAGCAGCCTAGTATGCCAGGAAGTCCAGGTCTGCAAGGTCCTTTGTTCACGCCAGATCAGTTGACCCAGATCGCACAGATCTTCCGCATGGGAATTGAGCCTGTCGTAAGGGAAATGAGTACAAGACTTGATGGTTTGCAAGCTCAGGTGACTCGCGTTCCAGAGGGAACTGCAGCCTTGCACGGTGCGAGACCGGCTGATGCATCCTTGTCTTCAGGTTTAAGCAGTGGACCTTCACGGTTTGGTGAACAGCCACCCACGAGTCCAGGACCTGCGTTCCGACCTGTGGGGTCGCCGCCAGGTATAGCACAAGTGACACCCCAGAGAGGGGAGAGAAATCCGAATCAAGATGACGACAGAGATGGTCGTGACATCTTTAGTAAATCTGAGAAATGGTTACCTCCTATGCCTACTGTGGATTTCAGGAATTGGAAAACCCGTGCAGATGAAGTCCTTGGATTTTCGGACTGGGTTCAGGCGCTACGTGCTTGGGTTTCCTTAGGAAGTGACATCTTTGCCTGGGAGATTGCCCAGTGCATTGGTTGGGAACAAGAGATCCATATGTCTGTGCTGAAGCCCGCTCAACAGACCCGCAGCGCGCGTCTTCTTGCAATCCTCATCCAGACGTTTAAGGATTTCCCAGGGGGGAACACCATGCTGCAAGCTTATGTTGAAGGAGTTGGTGTTGATGGAGCGTTCTTGGCAACTAGAGGTACGAGTGGTTTTGAAGGTTTGCGTTTGTTGGCAAGAGAGTTTTCTTTGCGTTCAAGGGCAGAAGCGTCTTTCTTTCGCACTGAGTTTTTGGCAAAGACGTTCAAAGCGTCTGCTGGTGTTACTCAGGTCAGTGACATCATTCGCCAGATTGACGTCGGACTGTCAAGGTTTCGCAAGATGATTGAAACTCTACCTGCAACTGTGTCCAGAGTTGGACTTGAGGTGCAAACAAGTGATCTGACCATCATGCTTTTACGTTCGCTGCCACATGATGTTCGTTCGTACACCACGTTACATGCAGCAGGTGATGCATACACTGACCTTCGCACTGCTGCGTTGCGTTTTGAGACGCAGCAACGCATGTTTGCTGAGTTGAGTGGCCCATCTTCATCAGGTGCACGAGGTGTGCATGCACTTGAAAGTGCTGAGACCGCTGAAGAGTGGTGGGGATACGATCAGGAAGGTTATGACAACTCTGAGTATGCCCAGGAAGAAGATCCTGATGATCAATGGGAATGGGACGAAGATGCACAGGTTTGGATCAGTGCTACTGTTGCCAAAGGAAAGGGAAGTCCCAAGAGCACGATGAAGTGTCATCTGTGTGGGAGGCGAGGCCACATGGCCAAGCAATGCAAGGCCGATCTGAGCAAGGTGAAGTGTTTTCATTGCTCGAAGTTTGGTCACATTGGGGCACAATGCCCTGACAAGCCCAAAGGTGACAAAGGAAAGCAGCAAAAGAAGCCCCAGCCGAAAGCTGGAAAGAGCAAAGGTAAGGGAAAGATGCACGAGTTGGCAGAGGAGAATGGGCAGGAAGCTGCTCCAGCACAAGGTGAGGTGCTGATGCCATTGATTTCTTCAGTTGAACATTCGGGTGATGAGTGGCGATGGTGGTTGATTGACAGTGGAGCAGCTGTCTCAGTGTTGTCTGAGCAGTTCAAGGCCTACTACAAGTGCAGCGCAGAAGAGCAGGTGATGGACACCTACTATGCAGCCAATGGGTCTGCAGTCACCATGAGAGGTGAAGTTCAGGTGACAGTTGTGTTTGAGACGGGATCAGGTTCCAAGAAGTCTCAGAACTTTCGTTTGAAGTGCTGCGTAGGCTCCACCAGCCACAACATTGTGAGCACAACCCAGCTTGTGAAGCGTGGATGGACAGTTGTTCAGTCGCCAGGTGAGACCTATCTTTGGCATGAAGAGTCGAATACCGTGATTACTGATGTGGTGTTGTGGGGAGGATGTCCCTGGCTGAGAGCCAAGAAGACAACATCTCAGGTTCCTGCTTTGAAGGATACCTACATGCCGATGGAAGTTGATGTGCCAATGGAGTCAGTGAGGACCGGGCAAGGCTTGACTGTTGGTATGTAGGTGCGGTTGAGTTGTCAACCCAGGAGAGACTGCGTCAACACATCTTGAGAGGCCATTATCCGTATGACCCTCATTGTTTGGAATGTCAACAGGGCCGTGGTGTTTCCAGAGCACCCAGGCGAGATTTGAAAGAGCGCTTGCTTGAGGTACAGGTTGACTTCATGTTCTTGGGAACGGTTGGATCGCAGTATAAGTTTTTGTTGTTTCGTCACTGTTTCAGTGGTTTGTTGGGTGTCTGCGCTGTGAGCGAGAGTCTCGACACCACCGGCCAACACGTCCGCCAGATCTTGGCAGAGTTTGGACTGTTGTCTGGAGATCCAAAGCCGATTGACTTCAGGTCAGATGCGTCCGATGAACTTGGGACGACGTTGAGAAGAGCTAGTATTCCAAGAGAATTTACCGTCAGCAAAGCAGGTCCCCAGAACCATGATACTGTTGGTTCAGTGGAGCGTGGAGTCCGTGAGCTGAAAGAAGGTCTTGCGGTACTGAGACTCGAATTGGGGAAAGCAGGTGTTGACGTGGTCAACAGTTTGGTTGGCTGGGAAGCCAGTTCAAGGTATGTGATTGCGATGCACAACTTGCATTCGAAGTTGGATGGCACAGGATTGAGTGGACGAGAGGTCCTGAGAAACCAGGTTGATCAGAAGAATGCTGTCACAGCGATGTTCTGTTCTAGGGTTCTTGCGGAGACACCTGACAGTGTGAACAGCATCGGGAGGTTTGTGACTGCTGGATACCTGTATCCTGTGAGGAACTCGTTTGCACACTTTGTAGTTGCGTTGATTGAAGGTGAACTGAAATTTTTCCAAGCGAAGAGCCTGAAGCTCGTTTTTCCAATTGTGTATCCTCTGGAATTGGTTGGAAGGTTCTTGCGTGCAGTGGACTCTGCTGGACCTGCACCCGCCATCTTGGACCAGGAACCGATTGAGATCGTTCCAGAGGACTTTGCACGTCTGCCCGACAAGGTGCAACCTCCACGGCATTGGATTGATGCCCATGGCCGGACCGAAGGTTGTAGTTCTTGTGCTACTCGTCAAGGTCGACACTCCAAGAAGTGCTGTGAGCGCTATTGGACATGGCTTCGGAACCAGAGATCCAAAGAAGCCGTTGTGCCTGAGAAACAACTCCCACTTGCCGAGCCCAATGACCAAGAAGTGGCGGTACCAGTACCATCACAGCCACTACCAAAGATTCCAGGTTTGCCATCTGGAATGTTGCCTACAAGGCACTGTCCGAGTTGTGAATCAGGTATGAATGCTCCTGGCACCCGCCATTCGGCTGAGTGCCGCAAGAGGCAAGGTGATTTCTTGTCTACTCCTGTCAAGCCGTCGCTTGAGGATGTGGAGCAAGCTTTGGAGCAAGCAGGTGAAGGTGGAGACGTCCCCTACTCACCATCTCTGGGTCCCGAACATGCTGATCTTGCCGATGTGGACATGGACTTACCACTTGAGGCGAGTTCTGCACCAGCTGAGGCTGCATCCTTTTCGGAGCGAGACGCTCCAGATTTTCAATCCGAAGATGTTGAGATGGAAGTTGAACAGCCACAGACGATCCCGATGATCGATGTGTGTCTTTGCTCTGAGAGAGTCAGGATTGGATGTTTGACTTCTCCCGATCTGCTCTCCGAGGAGCGGTTCTCTGTTGAGTCTATCAGTTTTTCAGGTGGAGCTCATGACTCTGAAGTTGTTGAGCTATGTGGATCCAAGGTTCGATTGTGGAAGCCAACAGGAGCTGTTTCGGATACCACTCTTGAAGAACTGGACCCCCAAGGAACTTTCCTTGCGATGGTCAAAGAGCTCAAGGGATTGACTCATGTGAAGGCAGGTCGTATCATGAAGGAGAAGGAAGCCTTGCAGTTTTGCAAGAAGCACAACATCAAAGTAATCTCCTGCAGGTGGGTTACGAACAGTAAGCCTGAAGCCGACGAAGGAGTTCGTGCTCGGATAGTCGTGAAAGATTTCGCTAAAGGTCAGAAGACCGCCAGGCAGGAAGGTATTTCTTCCCCCACACACTCGATTGAGTCGCTACGACTTCTGTTGGGAGCGGCAACGGGTATGTGGACTGGTGGAAAAGGTTTCAACCTTTATGCGATTGACGTCAGTCAGGCGTTCATGAATTCACCGCTCACTGTGAAGGTTTGTGTCCGGCTTCCATCATCAATCAGCACACTTGACAATGAACCGGTTTTCCTTGAGGCTTACAAGGGTTTGAATGGACTTCGTATCGCAAGTTTGACTTGGGTTCTGTTCTTTGATGGGATTGTCAAAAGCGTTGGCATCCGATCTGGACTTGTGGAGCCATGCTTGTACGGTGGGATGGTACGGGGTGCCCCCATCCTTGTCATCTGTTATGTTGATGACCTGTTGGTTGCCACGCCCAGCGAGGCTGCGTATCGTGTTCTGTTTGAAGCTCTTGAGAAGCAGGTCAAGATCCGAGAGACTGGCCGAGTGACCATGTCTGGTGGTTCATTGAAGTTTCTAGGCCGCACCATCCTCCGAGAGAAGGGAAGCTCAGGTTTGCAGTTGTTTGTTGACCAGGATTACCTGAACAGTGCGTTCGAGGAGTATGGAATCTCCAAAGGTTCCACTGCATTTCCTGATCTTCGTCCATTTTTGGAGCAGACACTGCAAGAAGAGCCTATCAGCGCTGAGGCGCACTCCAAGTTCAGGAGAGTTCTTGGACGTCTGTCATGGCTGGCACAGACCCGACAGGATATCTTGATCCTGATTGCAATGCTGTCAACTGGACAATCTTGTCCAAAGCCAGGCCATGAGAAAGCTCTGCGAGCCGTGCTTCGATTTATGTTGTTGCACATGAAGATGTCCCAGAAATTTCCCTCACCTGGACTTGAGGACCTTTCTGAGAAGGACATCGGTCTGGAAGTTTATAGTGATGCTGGATTTGCCCCTATGCAAGCTACTCAGAGGAGAAGCATCACTGGATGTGTTATTGTTTTCCGATGTGTTGTTTTGAAGTGTTTCTCTCGACATCAGGCATCTGTGACGTTGAGTTCATGCGAGGCAGAGCTCGTTGCCGTTCAGGCAGCTGTCCAAGAAGCCATTGGTTTGCTGAGAAGTTTGAGTTTTGTCCTGCGTCGCATTCAGGTATATCCACCGTCTTTGTCCGAGGACGACAGCTTGGATTTTGTCTGTCCGATCCTCTTGTGGACTGACTCCCTGAGTGGGAAGATGCTTTTGGAAGGTTCCGACCTCCAGCGTAGGTCAAGACATATCGACATCAAAGTGAACTGGTTGAGAGAACTTTTGGGAAAAGAAATTTTGCAAATTGGACATGTCAGAGGAACTGGAAACGTCGCTGACCATTTTACCAAATGTTTGCCGACGATCAAAGCGTTGCAGTACATGGAAATACTTGGTTTTTCGTCGTTTGAAGGTATTCTTTTGGACTGTTTGCTTGATTTTGAAATCCGCGACAACAGTTTTTCAGGTCTTTTGTGTGCGTTTTCAACCAGAAACTGCATGTTTTGTGGAGAGTTGATTTGTGAAGAACCTGCAAATTCAACAACTTGTGAATTGTCGCCATTTCCACGTTCATGCACTCAGATGATCAATGCACTTGTAGCTGTTTGCGAAAGGTTTCAAGGCGAGGGAATCGGTTCCGCTATGGCTGGACGTATCCCTGCAGAACGAGAAGAGCCCAGAGCGCCGGACAGCCATGCGCTCCTTGGGCATCCAACAGCTGAAGGTGTCGGTGTGGCACCTGAATCTGATGATACGGTTACCATCGTAGGTGGTGAAGCCAATACTGCGACTGTTGCGGTGACATTTGCAGAGGCAGTGGTGCCAGCTGCTGAGGCAGTGCCGAAGGCAGCAGAGGCTGCAGCTCCCCCTGCCGCTACTGAAGCGGCACCAGGTGCACCAGTTGCATCAGAGACTGTAGCTGCCGAGGCTGAGGATGTTGTGGAGGTCACTCCAAAGAAAGCTCAGCCGCCGAGGCCCAAGGAGAAAGCCATGCCTACTACTCGAGGCAGACCTGAAGCGAAAGCAAGGTCGTCAGGAAGGTCTCAAGCTCCTGGACGTGAACCTGCTGTGAAGAAGATGCCCAGGAAGCCTGGTCGCTTTGTGATTCAGGTGAAGAAGGAGGCCTGGGAGGCCACTGGTCTGCTGAAGAGACGACGCGAGGCTGGTCGTCGTAAGGCCAAGCGTCAGGCTTGGAAGAATAGGCAGAAAGAAGCTTTTGCCTACTTCGCTGCTCAGAGGAGAGAAGAGGAGTCCCGGCCAACGCCTACATATGAGGTTGTGAGAGGGTCGAGATTGCCAGGTCAGAGAAGGGTCATGCGAAGGATGTACAACCCTCAGTTAAACAAGAGAGAGGAGTTGGAGATCAACCCGAAAGCTGAGGAGGAAAAAGGACCCGCCTTTGTGAGGTCTTTCAGTGGATTCAGCTGGAAGAATCCGAAGGGTCTGAAGTGTGGTCATTGTGGAGAGAAAGGCCATATCATCTCTCAGTGCCCTGAGATGGAGCGAAGGGTGAGCCTTACTCATGGGCGTGTGACTTTGACGCCAAGAGGACAGCACCAGCCAGACTCCACTGTGGGCGATGAGGTTGCCCCGGGTGATTCGATTTCACAGGTTGGATTGACCCAGGAGTCACTACGTATCCACAACAAGAGGCTGAGAGGCCACGGTTGGTCCGAGGAGACCCCAGCAGCCGCAGGTAGCCCTCCAAGAGCTCGTCAGAGGACTGGGATGGGTCCCCCTCAGACGCCACCGAAGAGGAGCGGCCAGTTTCCGGCCAGCAGCAATGCGGCAGTGGCGATGGGTCCAAAGCCGCCTGCACATCCGCCGAAGGGGTGGGTTCCGCAAGGGCCACAGCCACCACAGGCACCACCCATCTCTGGGAAGGCCCCTCCAGCAATGCCTTCTCCAGCCCAGAGCCCTCTACCACCACCGCCAGCGCCCCCGGCGCCACCTCAGGTACCACCACCGCCGCCAGCTCCAAGAAGAGTTTCAAGTGCGCCAAAGACGCCACCCAAGACGCCTCCAAAGGCGAAATCTGGAGAGCCTACATCGCCTAAGGCGAGTCCAGGTGCAAAGGCAGCACCAACTGTGGATTTGGTTACTCCAAAGAGCCCTGAAGCGAAAGCAGCGTCGCTTGTGGGCGAGCCGCCCCATAGGCCATTCAGAGTTGGCCCAGGAGGAGCACTGGAAGCTGAGACAATTGGCCCTTCATCGGGGTACAGTATGTCTATGATTTCAAGGACCCCAGTTGCAAAGGCACCGGCCAGTGAGGCCCCGCCAGAGCCTTCTGAGACATCAGGGAGACCGCCCCAGCGTCGTATGGAAGCCTGCATAGCATGTCATGGCAGTGGAGAGCTTCCGATGCGAGCGAATCGGAGGTTGTTCAGGTTGTTGACATCGTCAACAGCGTCAGCAGCAACTGCAAATGCAGCTGCTCGAGGTGGAGCAACGGCCAGTGTTTTGTCTGCAATTTCAGGTTCAAGTTCTTCAGAAGCTGATGTGACCCATTTCAAGAGTGAAAGGGGGGTAGGTCTTTTTGTTGAGCTAGCCTGCAGCAAAGCCAGTGTCTTGTCAGCTGCATGCGCTGAGAGCCGTGCTTGTTATGTTGGAGTTCATGGAAATCTTGAGAAGATAGCTACACAGAATCATGTTGCAGATCTTGTGAACCAGGTGATGGAGGAGTTGAAGATGACCAGATCAGCCTCTGATCGAGAGCTGGGAGAGGTGCATTTGTTCTGTCACGTTCACATGTCATTGCCGTGCACAGGTGGATCTCCATTGCAGAATTTTTCGGGTGGGAAAAGAGTCCCAGAGCATGAGCGAAAGTTTTTCGAACTTCTAGCCGCTTGTGAAAAGTTGTTGGATCGGTTAGTAGAAAGACATCCCGAGTTGTCTATGTCTTTTGAATTGCCAAATTCCAACAGGTATTGGACTCATCCGAAGCTGCAAGCCTTTGTTCAGGCCAGAATTCCATTCAGGTCTGTTGTCCATGCTTGTGCAATGGGAATTGAAGGACTGCCAGGATTACCCATCAAGAAAGCGTTCAGGATCATGTCAAGTTCTGAGGAGCTTAGTCAACGTCTTGAGAAGCGTTTTCATTGTGCTTGTGATTTCCACGCATCATTCAACTTTTCTGACTTTCAGTTGTCAGAGAAATACTCCAGGAAATTTGCCAGATTCTTTGTGCGAATGCTCGCATTACTTGCCCTCAGGTGATCGATGGCGTCGAAGCTACGCTGATTTTATCGCCTGATCTTCCCTGAGGAAAAAGGAAGAGTCTGCTGCATGAGTGAACTTGTGAGATTTTGGATAGCTTGAACGACTTGTGAAGTCATCTTGAAGTTTTGATAGACTTGTGAAGTCATCTGGATAGAGAAAGGTCTTTAAATGTCTAAGACATGAGGCTGAAAACTCTCTTTGATCGTTGCCCTGTGCGTTGCTTGGGTAGTCGGATCTAATTATCGAGACTTTGAGGTCTGACGATTGCATGGTATAGTTCTGAATCCAATTTGAATTGCAAGAGTTGCAGAAGTCTTTAGAAGACATCGAGAGGATGATCTTTGGACTTTCTTGGTCGCAGAAGTCTTTAGAAGACATCGAGAGGATGATCTTTGGACTTTCGGAGATACAGAAGTCTTTAGAAGGCATCTAGAGGATGATCTTGTGGACTTTCTGGGATCGTTTTTGGACTTTCCTTGATGGACTGTCTTTGGAATGTTTGTGGACTGCTTGGAATGGATTTCAGCATGAGCTTGATTGGATTTCCGCAGCCATTTGTGTGTGTGGGCAGGTCGCGCAAGCCATGGCCACTGGAGAGATGGAAGAGCTCTACTGGCTCTTATTCTTTGTATATACACTGGGTTTTCTATCTGGTATTCTTTCAGCTTGCTGCATTACGAGATGTTGCAAAAGCCGCAATACAACTGCAAGAAATTCAGGTACAGCTATGAAGAGTTCTACAGCTTTGTCTTGTGATTCTGACGGTGAAGGCCCAGGTACTCGTATCTATTGGAGTTTTTGCCGAGAGATGTATCACTGCAATGAGAAATGCAAGGTTTTGATTGCCGCCGCTGGTCCAAATGGACATATTCGATGCCGAGACAATTGCCAGGTTTGCCAACCGGAGACTGGACCCTTGTTGGTTGTGACTTCAACAGGATCGAAGTATCACTGTTCAGGTTGCCGTACAACGGAGAAGTCAAAGCAGATGACGCTGTTAGCATGCCCTATCTGCTATGGCATGGGAAATGTCAAGGCCGAGTGACTGAACTCGTTTTTGGACTTGAGTCGCACAAGTTCGAAAGGGGGTGTGAAAAATCATCCTATGTATAGCTAGCGTAGCGATCTTGTGCTTGTACTTAGGTAGTTGTTAGTTGCTTTGTAGTTGTAGTTTGTGGACTTTCGTAGTTTGGACTTTGTTTTGTAGTTAGCAGGTGATTGTGATGTAGTTAATCGATCTCATCTCATTCCGTCACAAAGAGTTGTGACGGAGTTGCCATTTTTCGTTGGTAGTTAGTCGTTTTTAGGTTTTTTGCACGTTGTAGGTTATTCCACACGAGAACCAAACTGCACGAAACCAATCTTAGGTTTTTGCCACGTAGAAGTTTGTTTTTTGCACGTGTCTAGATTTGTAGAATCGTTTCTGGAACTGCTATGACCCAACGTAAACGTTGGCTCAAGACCCGCGAGTTCGAAAAGGGTGAGTGTGTCGCCGTGAGACGGCCTGGGAAAGCTGACACAGACAGAAACGCGAAACGACCACCGTTTGTTTGTGTTTTGGTTTGGGTTTACTTTGTGCACGAGAGGTTTGAAAGCGGTTTTCGCGATCTAACTTTGTGTGTCAAAGTTTTACGGTCATGCTTGGAGCATATTGGGGCAATGGTCTGGCTTGGTCACGTTTCCAGTGCCGGCAACGGGGCAGTGGCCTCGCCACGGGCACTTGCGAGGAATTCTTGATGGATTCCAAGGCAGCCAGAAGTGCTCCCAGGAGACAAGATGTCCAAGCTATGGAGATTGAACCGGGCTTTATGCGGCCCGTCATATTGCATGTTTTTGGAACAAGGGCTAAGCAATGGCTACCATCTCGACTTAAGGACTTGGCGCAGTTTGGCTGGCTACTATTAGCAGCAGCCCTTTTTGGGACAGCAGAGTGGCAGCCACAGTGGCTCCACCACAACTTTCTCCCAGTTATAGGACTGCGTGTCCATGCAAAGCTTCCTCCTTCGCCGCTGTCGTATCAGCAACTAGTGGCGCTATTAGTTTTGTGGGAGCGAAGACCTGCCCTGGGAACCCCTTGCCGTGCTCTTGCCCAGGCTGCTGTGCTCGCATTTGGTCTTCCGACAGCCTTTCGAGCACCAGAGGAGTGGACAACATCAGTAAAGGGAGAAGTCTTTGATCTCGTACAGTGCTCCCAGCGGATGGGTAGGGGGATGGGGTCCCCGATACCTGGTCCGTAAGAGGGAGCGTGGACCCGCGAGGGTCCCAAGGTTGTCGAGTGAGGGTAAGTACGAGTACCCGTTGACCTCTTGACCTGGAACCATGAAAGGACATGGTTACGTCACACTCCCTAGCCGGCAGGTTGGTGCTGTCCTTGGTGACTCGGACGTGTCAACCTGTGCTACGTGGTCGACGGGCCACAGCGCCATCCACTCCTTGGTGACTCGGAGGTGGATTCCCCCTTCTATGTGGGTTCTCTTTGGGATGGTCAGGCAAGTTAGGTGAACCCCTGAGTGTGGACTCACTGAGTTCGGACTGCGGTTCGTTCCACTGTTGTTCATGCAAAGGGGGGTCAGGTCTTTTGGTAGGTTGTTGACTAGGTAGTGGTTGTCTTTCGATTGTGGTCCCACGTCCTCCTTGGTGACTCGGAGGAAATGAATGGGTAACGGGGCTTAGCCCGCCACGATTGGATGTCACCACTGCTTCAACTTCCGATCCATTGTTTGTGTCCTAGCTAACGATCAAAGTTCGTGTGAGGGTTGCTTTGCTCCGCACGGATCAGACCGTCGGTTCCTCCGTGACGAATGCCAGGGTAGTCACGGTGTCTGGGGTAACCTGGACCTCCTTCGTGTGTTCCCATGCCTTCGTGTATGTGTCACATGGAGGGGTGGGATCGCTATCGACTGGTTCACCCAGCGGTCGAGCTGGCAGAAGCACCTCGGCTCAATGTACAGTCAGGCCACAGTAAGGTCCTACACCAAGGATCGAGCTGTGCTGCGTTGGGACCACACCCTTAAAAGGGGGAGGTTGTAAGGTGGAGAAGAAACCAACCCACCGAAATACCTCATGTGGTAACCTTCGCAGGCCACATCGGACAAAGACATCAACGGTCTAGTGTTGCTTGCTTCCACGGGTTGCCGCCTTTTTGGCGAGCGAATACACAGGGAGACCGTGTACGTCCTTTGTGGTGGAAAGGGTACCGCCCCAGGGTGCGCCCTAGATGGAAGCCCAAAGGTGCCAAGCGCTATACGGGAGAGGCAGCCAACACGTCGCAAGTTCCTCATTCTCGGGTTGACCGGCCGAAGAGATGGGCGCAGTGGATCTTCTCGATGAATAGCCTGTGGCAAGAGGACTCCCTTATGCCAGATCGACCTCTCACTGTACACTGCAGTGGACTGGGAGGCGGACTGCTAAGCCCGGATCATGAATATGACCTGTTCTTCCAGAACCATGCGCAAATGAAAGTGTATGGCCCTTCGCTGGCAATGACGGATGACTGGGAGCAGCACATCACCAACTCGGGTTGACCAAAACAACGCATGAGTATGCAATCTACCAGCTTCTCTCCACTGCAGTGGGATGGGGTGCATGGAAGGAATTCCTGCCGGACAGATTTGCGAACCTCAAGCTTTTGATCACCCGTGCTATACGGCTGTTGACGGCTGCTACCATCCGGCCGGCACATGCGAGACCTCCCCACCCCACATGGGTCACAGCGGTTCGTCAAATCTTTAGATGTTACCATCCACAGGGCAAACTGCTGTTGGTGCGGGCGTGTTTCCCCCATCTTGTGACAGCTTCCATCCCAGACGGCATAAGAGACGTTGATGTTCTTGGATTTTCGGCTGGATCGTACACTGGACTGGCTCTCCACAAAGTGCTCAATGAGTTCGATTGCTTCCCAGGTACCACAAAGGTTGCTGCCATTGCTACTCCACCAGAAATGTTGAGGCTTGCAACTGGGGAACGAAGAGTAATTCTTCTCCACTGCCTTGAAGATCGCTATGATGTCGTACTCATTGATGGGCAGCCTTCCTGGGGTGGCAGAGCGCGACATGCTTATGGGCATCTATTGTTTACATCAATTGAAGAAGGCACCTATCATATTGACTATCTCCAGATAACGACCCCTGAGGTCATACCACACGGAGTACGGTGCGAGGGGCTCCTACGGGTGCTCTCATGGGTTAGTTTTGATCTCCCTGACCACTGCAAACGGACCCTCAGCTCACTTTTGCAGGCTGCTGGCCAGGGATGTGCTGATCTGCATACGGTGCCATGGGATGACAGGGATGTCCGCGATAACCCTATTGCTACAGAGCAGGATCTCCGACAAATCCTGATTGACATGATCCCAATTCCTGGGCAGGCGAATGCAGAAGGAGGAGCACTTATGCGAAACCTGCTCACCGAATTCCTCCGTGGGTTCCCTCTGCGCATATTGATCTTCCTGCTCGATATGGTGTTGCCTCAACTGGATGCGTACCATGCAGGTCGTCAACTACAGCACTTGCACCCTTGGACTAGTGTATTGTTGGCACAACGACAAGAGCGAGGTCATCCGGGAGTTGAACTGGTGGTCCGATACGGCTATGAGGCCTTTGCAGGATTTCATGTGATGCAATTGATCACTGACTGCAATCCTCTTTTGCTTTTCAGTGACCCGAAGGCGGTTCCTTCCGCGTCACCATGGAGTCTGTGCCAACATGGTAGCTTGGGAAGCATGGAAGCCAATGTGATGGCAGGGAGAGCCTTGTTTGGGCGCTTCCAGCTCCCAGAGGGCCCGCGTCGATGTGCCATCTTCATAGTCCAAGAAAAAGTAATGCAAGGTACGAGTCGTGCTGCTGACTCCCGGGCATACCGGCGAATTTCCCCGAAATCCCTTGAGCTAGTCCTGGTCTCCAAGTCAGTTGCGTTTGCATTTTGTGGCCGCCTCCTAGTGCAACAGCCAACGGAAGTGGAATACTTTGACCCCGAACGAGACTGGCCGAAGCCCATTGTCTTTCATGCAAGCTTTTCAGTTGTGATGGAAGAAATGGCTTTCCTTGGTGACACAAGAAGCAGATGTGAATTGCTGGTTTTCGCACAGGCAAACCCGGCACGCCTCCCGCTGACGATGGGCATCTTGCAGCCCAACATCCCAGTGCGAAGAATGATGAGCGAACGCCGTACGAAGCTGACGGACGCATTGGTCCGAGTGCTCTGTCGCTTACTGACACCTATTGGAGTTGCCATCCCTGGCCCGCATGATGAATATATGCGTGACAGTCTACTCCCATTGGCTGCGCATGGGGATGGGCACGTCCTTACCGTAGCAGTAGCATTGCTCCTGGCGATCCTCACTGGCCGCTCTGACCTGTGCATTGCAGGCGTTTTTGGTGCCGGTAAGACACGTTCGTTGGCGGTTTTGCTAATTGCCCTCAGTTGCGAGCTCAGTGATTTCTATGCCATAGTGTACACCAAAGAAAATGTTGCTGCAAAAGCCTTGGCAGACCAAATCAGTGACCTTGCTCCCCCCACACGAAGTGCCTTTGGACGGCTACTAGGTCGCATCGAAGAAGGGAAAGGTGAGGCGTATGCAACAAAAATTGATGTTCGATGCAGTGATCGCAATAAGGTTATTGCTGAGAAACGCATCTTGATTGCAACTGGTGGCTCGGCTACGGCGGAGATGGCCATGAAATATTCGTCCTTTAGTCTCTGGCTCTCTAAAGTCTGGCTTGCATTTATGGATGAAAGTCAACAGTACGGCAACTACCATGAAATTGCCGCTCTTGCTGCAATCCAGCAACCAGCACTGGTAGTGTTTGTCGGCGACCATAGGCAAACGCCTGGAGGTCTATCCAAGGGAAGGGCGGCA
The DNA here is from genome assembly GCA_947184155.2 of Cladocopium goreaui. Taxonomy (NCBI): domain Eukaryota; class Dinophyceae; order Suessiales; family Symbiodiniaceae; genus Cladocopium; species Cladocopium goreaui. The sequence continues at coordinate 501,920 of CAMXCT020004101.1, read as the reverse complement.
GCAGCGAACAGACAAAAGCTTCTCCACCGCCCCCTGGGACTACGGGCTTTGAATCGCCCTGGAGATTATCTGCCTCCTGCCCGGCTCACCAAGTTAATTGCACTCCTGTGGCCGGATGCAAGCCAGGACAACGATTCGGAAGTGGCGTGGCTACTCAACCTAGGCCAAGCACCGCATACAGGGACTTGGGTAGCGGCGACAACTGCCCAACAGTTACCAATCTCCTTGGCGCGCCTTTTCAGTGAGGAAACGCTTAGCCACCTGAATGTTCAGAGTTGCTTGATTTCTGCGATACTGGCTGTCTTGCTCATTGCAACTGCACCAGAAGAATTTGGCATCCCTGAGTGTACAACCACGATTGAAGCAGCCGGCCTGGATGGTCCGCATCGCTGGGGCATCATACTGCCCAACAGCTCCAGAGTGTCCCTATTGACCTATAAAGCCATTGTTGCAGTCCGGTACCCGGAATTGGTGCTCCATGATCAGGATCCCATACAAATAGGCCATTTTGTCCCCCACGATTACACGGTTGGGCAGGGAGGATTCCGTACGGTGTTATGGGAAGTACCTAAATATTCCAGAGACCTCCTGGCTGCTATTGAGGATATTGTGGTCTTTCTCAACTACCTACAAAAGTGTTATAGAGACTTCAATCAAGGTGCGACGGCGCAGCTCCTCGTTATGTGTAATCGCACGGCAGTGCACACACAACTGTTGCAGCATGGCTTCCAGGCTGCATGGTTTGGAGGTCTGCGGATTGCCACCACCTCATCAGCAGCAGGAGCCACGGCACGAATAGCAGTAGTAGTCCAGACAGGATGTGGTTTCCTCAGTGGGGGACGGCGAGGAGCAACGGCAGAAGACAAAGAGGATTGCTTTGGACGAGCCACTGTTGCGCTCACTCGAGCTATCCAGCATACGTACATTGTCTCCCCCATTGATATGGCTGGGCTGATCGGTATGGCGCAGACACTTGCAGTGTACCACTATGGGTATTATACCCTTAAAGATCGCACTGTCCAGTTCCACGAGCCTAAGCACGTGCCATCTGATGCAGAGGCGGTCCTTGAGTGGGGCCTAAATACACCGTTCAGCTCTCAAGACAAACCACCTCTTGCCATTGCTATGGTAGTGACCGTGAATGGCGTACGATCCCTGAAAAGGTTTCGACTGGTCATTGCACAGAAATCAAAGCTTCGGCTCACACAGGAAGTCACTGCAGCAACAGCTTCGCACAGTCGTGAGCACCGTCTCACGGCAAGCAGCTTCTTTCCGTGCTCCATAGATAGGGAATACCTCTACGGCTATGCCGGCGATGGATATCGTTCACCGCTTTGGTTGTGTGCTTCCTACAATGGCAGCCCCGTGCTGGTGCATAGGCTCCGAGGAAGTAAGATGTATTTTCACCAAGCCACCAAAGATCGGCGAATTTTGCTCATCCCAGGCATACACTATTTTGACGCACATCGACTGCAACCACTACTGTTATACGAGCTCCTGCACTGCAAGTACACATGAGAGAGAGCTCCCTGGTAGGCCCGGAAGGGGCTGGCGAGCAGGTGGATGATCCCTCGTCGGATGAAGAACAAGCCACCACTGCAAGTGAAACTGAGGCTGAAAGTGAAGAAGATGACGAGAATACACCCCCTGAGGAACCATGGTGCCCACCAACCCCACCGGCAATGGATGACCCTCCGGAACAAGAAATCAAAGGTGCTGCGGACAAGTTAGCCACTATGATCAGCAGTTCACAGCCTAGTGCCAGTGTTTTCTATCAACCAGACAACCTTGGAGCCCTTCCACATCTATGGCTGCAAGCTAAGCTTACCATCTCCCTGACTTCAGTGCAGGAAAAGTTTGCTCGCCTCTTCATGACGATTGCGTCAGAACTATGGCTGCGGGGCGTGATTGAGAAGGTTGAGGAGGTCTTTGCTCAGGCTGCCCGGAGTTTTACTCTCCGGCTGGCCGAAACGCTCTCGAAGTACATCTGCTCTCTCACTCGAAGAGCGGAGTCCCTGGCCACCCCAGAGACGGAGTGCCTGCTATATGCTACTTTCTGGTTCCGTCCAATCCTCTCTGAGCTCATTGTTGCAGCCAGAGAGAGTGCAGAGGTCAATCGGAAACGTGCTCCCAGTGGCCCTGTCAAAGTGGTCGTCACGAACCAGCCCCACTCGCGGCGTCACACCGGGGTCGACTTGGTTAGTGGTACTACGGCCTTATTGGCGTGGTTTCCGGCGAGCTGGGCCAGCAAGATCGCGCCTTGTTTTCTCGAAGAAGCTGGCGGTAACACTCAAGCCCCGCAGGAGGTTTCCTTCTCTTGCCCCCACCGAGCATTTGAGGGACTGCAAAGAGATGCAGCTGATCAAGTCTTGCAGGCGGTTAAATTTACTGACAAGAATGCTCCAGGATTGAGCCTGGCTTTGGATGAGGAATTTCAGGCCGCTGACTGCTTTTCAGAACTTGCCCGAGGATACGCACAAGGAGTAGTTGACCCCTATACAATGGTGGGCCTGCAACCAACTGGACCCATCCGAGTCAACCTGGAAGTAATTGTACCATCTGCTACAGGACTTACGCCTGAAATGTGGAAGCAGACAGCCACTTTGTGCCCGCTTGATTGGCCATCCAATTATAGCCTCTTGAGATTGTGGCACACGCCCAAAAGTTTCCACCAATATGCTGCGCAGCTCAAGCAACAAGTTCAACATCAACATATGTTCACTCAGTGGGAAGTCAATCGCGCTAAGCTTGCCAGCCGAGTATTGTTCCAACGACCAGCTTGCTATGTGCCGGAACAGACTTTGCAACAGCATGTGCGAGAGCGAGTCTTCCCAGATCGGAAACTACGCAAAAGAGCACCGGATCTTGACATCGCTGCGTTCGATGCTGCATGCAACGACGTACGTCGCTTGGCTGCAATAAGTGAAGCAGAGAAACCGGTCTCCTTTGCCATCGGGAATAGCTGGAATGACACTCTCCGAGCGGACAAACGCCACCATCTTGAATACACTCAACGGAGTCAGACATAACCCATTTCTTCCTTCCCTCTACCCCCAGGGTCGCACCCTCTGATTCACCTCTTTGCCTCTGGCTTGCTTGTTTTGCGTTTTGGCCCCCCGTGTCCACTCGGTTGGGCGCTTTTTGCTCCGGTTTGGACCCATTTGTGGCTCCTCTTTTCCGGTCTGTCCAAATTTGATTGTTAGGTTGTTTACTTGGGTTTTTTGTTTGTGTGGCCACTGGTGCATCTGTCCATAGACGCGGCAGGTGCATTGGGGTCTCACTCCCCCTTGTGAATGATACGAGCCTAGTTTTGGTGCTTGTGTGTCTGTCCGTAGACGTGACAGGTGCACTCGCACTCCTCAATTCGTTTTGCTTTGATTGTGTGCATGTGCTGCACGCCCCTCCTCCTTTCTGTCCCTCTTGTCACCTCGCCCTACTTTGGTCTGGCGTGTGTTGTCTCCTGCTGCTGTGTCTGGGCTGTCCTCCCCCCGTTTGTCCCTTTTTGTGTGTCTTTGCGCGTGGTGCCCGGTTGGTTTGTGTTTTGCTGCTTTCTCTGGCTCCGCGGGCTCGCCGTTCTGTTCTGTTCTGTGTGCTCCTCTTGTTTCTGGTGCGGGTTTCGGTGTTTCTGTGTTGCTTGCTCTCCCTTGTTGTGTTTCTTGTCTCTGTTCTTCTCGCCTCCCCTGCCCCGCGGGTTGTCTCTTGTGTGTTCTGGTCCAGCTTACACTCCTGTGTGCTGGTGCCTCCCTCGGAGTATCTGGTTGCAGCTGTGACGGCTCCGTTGCCTTGCTTTCATGCTGGGTGTATGGTCTTGCTTTGTTTTCCTTCCGTCAATCGGTTCATGGCAACAAAGGCTTTTTGCCCTGTGTGGGGTTTTTTACTCTCTACACCATGCTACTGGTGACGTCGGGGAGCTTAGTTCGGCCATACCGAGGTATTCACCGTGATGATGATCCAGACACATCTTAGGCACCGCTAAGCTGCACCTTTGCTATTCTAATGTGATGTGTGCAGCCTCCTCCGCCCTGTCCTCCTCTGCCTTCCCGGCGCCCCCTCCTGTGGTTGTCACACCTGGCCCCTCTTTCTCGTTGTGTTTTGCTGGTTTCTCCTTTTCCTTCTTTCTCTGGTTGTGTTTGCTGTGGGCCTTGGGTGCTCCCTTTGCTCCCCTTGCTGGTTTGCTCTCCCTTGCTCTTGCTCTTGGCCGCTGGTGCATCTGTCCATAGACGTGGCAGGTGCATTGGGGTCGTACTCAGGTACATAAATGGAGCATCGTGTGACTGCACTTAATTGTTTTTGTGTTTTTCCTTGTTGTTTGTTGTTTGTTTGGTTGTTTTTTCTTTGGAAGGGAGGGACATCAACACTGCACCCTTATGACACACTAAGGTGACTCAGGACACTCGTTTCGTCTCTGCCCGTGCTGGCCGTCTTCGTTCGGTCTTTTGTGCTGGCTTAATTGTTCTTTTTTGAGGGGCTGCTTTGCTCACCCACCCTAAATTTGTTTGTCCTCTTTGGGTCCCCTGGTTTGTCCTCTGGCTAGGTCCTCTCTTTCGGGTGCTGCATGCAACTGGAGGGGGTGGGAGTTAGCCGGCCGATGCCATGGACCAGCCTGTGCTGCAGCGAGCTCCACCGGTGCATTCCGGTGGTCCTCCCTGTAGGACAGCCTGGGGCGCCCGCGAAGCAGCACAAGCCTGCCAACATGGCTCGTCACTGGACAGAACGATGTGGTAACTCTGCTGCCTGTCTACTCTCTGGGTGAGTGGCACGTCAGTCGGAGGTTTGCTACGATTTCACAATGTTTCTGGTACGTGCTGCAATGCACTGCGGGTCCTTCAGGAACGATGACATCCTGTAATGTCCTGAACAGTTCTGCAGTCTGTATCTCGTGCGAACCTGCTCTTTGAATGCCACACTACGACAGCACTGGTACTGTGGCAGATGCAATCACATTTTTTGGATGCAAGCTTTGTCTGCATGTTGCTCTGCTTTGCGGATACTACCAAGTACGTCGCTGACTGAGACCATACAACGGATGGATGTATCTCCCCTATGAAATTAGGGGCGTGCTCCTCCGCTTCATTTCTCAAGTTTTTTGGTGATGGCATGATTGGAAGCCGTTCCCTGGCCTTTTTGCTTCCTCATTGTCATCCCTGTCCCCCCTCTTGTGGGGGGTTTGACTTCTTTTGCCAATTGGACTTCTGATCGCAGCTGACAGTCAAGAAGATGACTACTCCGTCCACGAAGGCCTATGACAAGCTGACCTGAGCGGACCCTGAGAGATTTTGTAGTGGATCCGCGTCCTTGTACAGCTTGTCTGATGCTAGAGTAACCCTCTAGTTAGAGTCTTCATGTATGCCTGAACAGCTGCGACACTTAATTCGTTTTCTTAGTTTTTGCATGGTTTTGACTGTGACGCAGTGGATGCCACTGCGTCCGACAGCTGATCGATGCGATGGGTGTTTTTGTTTGGGCTCTGGCCCCGTTTTTGGTTTGTTTGGTGCTGTTTTTCTGTTTGCCTCGTTTCCGCTGGCGAAACGCAAGTCTGGCTGGGGGATTTGCGGGTCGTCGTTTTTTGTGTTGTTGTGGTTTTTGTGGGTTTTACCGATCTGCTGATTTCAAGGACTTATGTCCTTGTACAGAGTTTTAGCTGCTTACTCTCATGTAAGGACCGAGCCTTAGCGCGACATCGGCCAATCTCGAGGGAAAAAAAAGACTTCTTGGAGGCGGTCTCTGTTTAGCCAGCGAAGATCTGACTCTCGAACCAATATCAGACGGTGTCGCTCGCTTCACCTCGTTGGTTCCCTGATCCTGGTATTGGTTGGCGATTGCTAGGGGAGGGAATTCCCATGCGGGCGTTGAATTCAGTGACCATCTGTTATCTGTGCAAGATTCTCCTGTTCTGGGTCGGCATCGAAGTCGGGCCAGTTCCATGTCGTCTCTCCTCTTCGAAGGCCCCGGATGCCATATGCGATGGTTGCGACCACCTGAGCCATGCCCATGAGCCCCATCATGTCTAACGGGGAGACCAACAGGGTCAAGGATTTTGAACGGGTGAGTCTTCCGTATCCTCCGTGGGGGAACCGTTGGAGTAGTACTTTGTGTTCAGGAATCCAATACTGGGCCGGGCTACGATTGCTACTTGTGCTGTTCCTCCTGCTGAGTTGGCTATTGTTTCTACGCGGAGAGTGCGGGCATAATCTTCTTAAGCACTGAACGGTTCAAGTTATTCTTGTGGTCTGTTGCAGTGGTCATTACGAAAAGCCCATCGGCAAACCCGGCATTTCTGGAGAAAGGGGAAAGTACCTCTGACACGAGCGTCTCCAAGTCTGTCGCTACTAGCCCATTAAGCATTGGTGTCCCAAAGCACGAATTGGAACCCCGGTGGCCGGTCTGCAAGTCCTCCGGAGGCAAAACTTCCCACTTCCCACATGTCGTTGATGAGTCTGCAGAGATCAGGGTATCTAACTGCTACTACGGCGTGGTATGTCACAGGACTAACTCTTGAGCTGGACGGGAGCATCAACCCCCAGGCATGGATGTCACTTACTCCGGCGGTCTGAGAGTTTGCAATGGTGAGATCCTGGGCTACCGTACCCCCTGTAGCCAACACTAGCTGGCACTTGTTCAGCATTTGCCTTCTTTCTCTGGGATGAATATCGAATTTAGTATGGGAGTAACTGCTCTACAGTAAGGAGACATTCTACAGTAAACTTGATGTGACTTTCCAGTCGTTCCCGCAATCGCAACCAGTATTCATAGCAGGTGACTTTAATGCAAGATTACATGCTAGACTACCAGATGAGAACGGGATCCTTGGACCTCACGTCTTTGGACGTGGTCTGGCGTATATTCAGCAAATGAGTGACCCCACTGCTGAAAACAGGCGGTTCTTTACTGAGTTTTGCATTGAACATGACCTTTTAGTTTCCAATACTTTTTTCCAAAAGCCAGCGCAGCAGCAAATCACTTTCAGAGAAGCTGGGGCCGATCATGCCCCACCTTGGTCGCCAGACAAGTTTGCTCAGTTGGATTTTTTCCTTGCGCCGCAGCGTTGGAGGAATTGTGTGCAAGACGTTGCGTCCCAATCCCATTGTTTCATTGATTCAGACCATTATTTGATTGTTGCACGCGTTCAAATTAAACTCAAAAAGCCACAGCCCAAGGCTGTTCAGCGATACAAATTCCGTGTTCCGGATGTCGGCCAAATAAACAGTTATAACCAATATATTTCGCATTGCTTAAGTCAAAAGCCTGACAATACCATGAGTGATTTCTTGAATGCCATGAAGGATGCTTCAAACACAAAATTTGACCCAATTCCACTGACCCAGCGACGCAGCTATATCTCACAGCACACTTGGGACCTAATCCAACAAAGACAAGCTGCTCACGCAGCTCATGACAACACAACAACAAAAGAACTGACCGCAAAAATAAAAAGGGAAGCGAAAAAGGACAGAAAACAATTTTTGCTGGATAGCTTGCAGGAATCCGCTGACCCACGGGCGCAATGGGTTGCTTTGAAAAAATTGACAAAGAAAAGTACCCCTAATTTTACTAAGCTTCAGGACAAAAATGGGAATAGAGTAGGACCGAGCAGAAGAGCAGAAGCCATTGCGGAATATTTGCAAGACGTGCAATGGAAAGAAGCGCAGCTTCCACAGCAAATATGGCGAAGACCGATCGTTCAAGATAGCTTACCTTTCCATATTGGGCCAATCGAACTACAGGAGCTGGACTATGCAATTAAGAAAGCCCGCGCTAATAAAGCCCCAGGTCCCGATGCGATAACGGCTGAACTGTTCAAGTTTTTGGATAGAGAGAACAGATTGTCACTGCTGAAGCTTTTGAATCAGTGGTGGTCTTGTGAAAGCATACCAGATGAACATTTGCTGGCGCAAGTAGTCTCCATATTTAAAAAGGGCAATACGGACCAAATTTCAAATTATAGGCCTATCAGTTTACTAAACATCATCTACAAGTTGTTTGCTGCCATTTTGCAAAAAAGGTTAGCTGACCAAATCGACCCGTTTGTTTCTGAATCGCAGTTTGGATTCCGTAAGCAGAGAGATACCACTCAAGCATTATACATTGCTAGACGATTGCAAGATATTGCTGAACAATCGGGGGAAAATGTTATCCTCACGGCCCTAGATTGGGAAAAGGCCTTCGATCGCATTTCACATGATAGAATGTTACAAGCCCTTGCACGACTCGGAATACCTGACAAGTTGAGAAAAGTTATTGGGTGTATATATTCCAGACCTACTTTCTGTGTGAAACATGACCACCATCTTTCCGACGTTAAAACTCAAAATGCTGGAATTCGACAAGGATGCCCATTATCGCCTTATCTTTTTATCTTAGTAATGAGTGTGATGTTTCACGACATTCATGCAGACATTGACAGAGAGATTTGCAACAGCCGGCTCGATCGCATACGCTTTACCGAGATATTGTATGCCGACGATACACTCCTTGTCACTAAGAACACCGCTGGAACCAACGCACTCTTGAACAAAATCGAAAGGGAATCTGCATATTATGGACTGAAGTTAAATCAAAATAAATGTTGCGTGCTCTCCATGAACGGTCGCAACCGGATTCGCTTCTTGGATGGAACAGCAGTGCCACACGCCGAAGAAATCACATACTTGGGGGGGTCCCTGACCTCAAATATTTCAACTGCCAACGAAGTATCTAACAGAATTTCGGCTGCCATGGCCACCTGGAAAAAACTAGACGTGTTCTGGAAGCAGGCGCAGTGTTCTACTGGCAATAAGATAGGGATTTTTGACGCAGTCGTGAAATCCCGGCTGCTTTACGGTCTTGAAACATTGGAAATCCCAAAATCGCAGATGTCCAGACTAGAGGCTTTCCATCTGAAAGGGTTGCGCAAAATTTTAAGAATGGAAACGACCTTCATCAATAGAGCTAACACTAACCAGGAAGTTTTTCGGAGAGCGAATTTGTCAATGGGCACAAGAAATAATCCCGACAAAACTGTGGATAGAATTCCTGAAATTCTGAAGCAAAAGAGAATTGCCTTAGCCGGGCACATTCTGCGACAGAATAGAGCCAATCCACTGAGAAATGTTAGTTTCCGATCCGATTCTGCGATCCCTTTCGAAGTTTTGCACCGCCGCAGGGGTAGACCACGAATAAGATGGATGGATACTACTTTACGATATGTTTGGGAAAAACTACAGCCCGGTGAAAATGAGTTCCACCAATCCCAAAATGAGTTGTTGATGATCCAACAAGCTGCAATGAATTTTGAGTTCTAATTTCAATCACCAGGCCTTGACCTGGACCTCGATACCAAATAGTTACCAGTCGTACTTTTCTCGTGCACCCGGAGATGTACTGAGAGTGGCTAATGTTGGCCTTAGCTAGGGGCGCCTACGGGCATGTTTCCAGTCCATTGTACATAACCAACTACATCGTTTCTCACACATGCCTATGGCACAAAGAAAGAAAGAAAGAAAGAAAAGTAACTGCTCTTGTTGCGTTCTTGGTCCCCCACCAACCTATACCTATGCGCCCAAACACCCCCGACGGGGGGTCGAGCCATAGGAGCAGGTCAGCAAAGGATCGAGTGCCTGAATTTTCCTTGCATATAAACAATATCTTGAGGCTGTCAGTGGTATCGATTTCTATCAAGGCAAGGATGAGGACTGCCATCGATTTGGACTTGCCTGCACCAAAGAGTCCTTGAATACACAGGTCTAGCCGATTGGTGAGTAACGCCATTGTCACTGCACATAGCGTGCCCAAGACATGTCTATCTAGCTCGGCAGCGAAGGAAAGTGCAGTTGTGCGGGTCCATTGATGAGGTTCGCCCTCCACATGGGGATAAGGACCAGGCGTAGCAACTGCCCACACAAATGTAGCAAGTGTGATCGTTTGTTGCCATCCATTCCTTCAACTGCTGTTTGGACATTATAAATGCCTAGTCCAAGGTGGTACCTGCAGGGGGGAGTTTGTGCGACAGCAGTCACCTCTCTGGTGGGCTTGGTACATCCAAACATCCACATAGTACGGAGGAAAAAGGTGCCTGGGAGTGGGCCTCCGTTCCCCTGAACGGTAGCATCGATGGGTTCCAGGCTTTGGCCAGAGGCAACATACCAGTCTTGAAGGGCCAGGAATTGTTCATGGGCAAAGAACTCGATGGCAGGCCCTGAGAGAAAGGCTACTTCGATGAATCTGGGGTTGCACTGCCTGTGTATTCGGGTGGCAGGCAGTTCTGGTGGAGACAATTCTCGAAAAGGCGGCAAATCACAGAAAGGTGGGAAATCGAAAGACTCTGGTAAGGGCAAGGACGTGACATGCCATAGATGTGGTGGACACGGCCATTTTGCTCGTGATTGCAGAGTGCGTGTTATTGGACAGAGCGACAATGGTGCAACTACAACAGATGGTAAGTCTGATGGAAATGCAAAGACCAGTGCAAACAATGCGCAGGTCAATCGAGTCAGTTTTGCACCAGAAGTTTCTTCGTCTTCGACATGCCGACAGCTGGATTTTGACATTTCTGGCATGAGTGATTTGCAAAGTTTTTCTGGTTTTCATGTGAACATGGTTTCAAACTTTATTCAAACAACAACCAAAACAACTGTTTCAGATGAGATTTCGAAAGTTTGCGGCGGTGATCAACAGTTTTTCAGTGCGTGTGGCGATGAGTTTCATGGTTTTCAGAAGCATGTTTGCGGTGTGAATGAATTTTCAAAGCGTTGTGCAAGTGACAGCAGTGCAGAGACGTTTGATTTGCAGAAACTTTTTCAACTTGACGACATGGAGCACTTCAACAAACGTGTTTGGGATGAGTTTCAACTTGATTTGTATGAGGTTGCAGATTCAAACAGTTGTCACAGAAGTTTCATGCGTCTTGGTGATGTTTCTGTTTTGCAAAGGTTTGGAACACTTGCAGAGCGTTACAACGCCTGGCAGACCCATTTGCAGAAGGATGGAATCAATGCAAAGAGCTGGAAGCCCTGTCAAACAGAGTTGCAAAGGATTGGAACGTTTGCAGATGGTTGCAATTCACTTGAATCTCAGTTGAATGTGCGTGCCGTGTCATGTTGCAAACACGTGGATATCATACTTGGTTCAGGTTCAGATGTGACATTGATTCCAATGCACATGGCAGGGATTGGTACGAAAGCTCAGGCCTGTCCAGGCACTTACTTGCGTGATGCTCAGGGCAAGGAAATTGCCACCAGTGACATCAGAGATGTGAGTTTTGCGTTTGAAACGTTGGATGGAGACCAGGTCACAATCAAGGAACGTGCTTTCTTTAGTGCAGAGTTGACAGTCCTTTGATTTCATTTGGCAAGTTGTTGAAAACTGGTTGGAGCATTGAAAGCTCAGACATGTCAGGACCTCCATTACTTTCACATAGAAATGGTGCCAAAGTTGAACTTGCGTTCAGGAACAATTCATTGGTTCTTGCAGGTGATGTACGTATGGTTCAGGATGTGCGTACAATCAGCGTGGATGTGCCCAGATCTTGGTTCAATTGCCTGAAGGTTGGTATGCATTTGATGGATTTCAAGTTTGCAGTTCAAGTGCAGTGCATTTCATTGATGCTACAACTCGATATCTGGTGACAGATTGGCCGTACAGGACCACAGTTGCATACCATGACACACAGGGTTGGCAATGATTGAACTTTGTGAGAAACTCTTCAACATGGACGATCGTGCGGCACCTATCACTGGAAACTATGCAAGACTGTTGACAGTTCTTTCCAAGGAAGTTCTTACAGTGAGTCAATTTGGCATGGTGATTTCAGATGCAGTTTATACAGAAGGTGATGGACGTGAGAGGTCATCAGGTTCAGGTGGTTCCAATGCAAAACCTGTTGCAGGTGATGGCAACAACAATCCTCCTGCTGCAGTTCAACCTTAACGACAAGAACAACCTGACGTGCAGATGGATGGACCAGCATTGCCTCAGACTGTTGCGGCTGAAGCTGACAGATCAATGGTGAAAATTGCAGGTGTTGAAGTTCTCTGGAACTCTTCAATTGCCGTTCCCAAAGCTGCGTGTTCATTTTTGCAGGTGAGTCAAGCAGGTAGCAAACAAAAACTTTGGAGGAGAATTCTTACAACGTTGGATAAACAGGCAATCTTGGCAGAAACGGAACTTGCTGCAGTGGCCTTAGATGAATCACAGAGAAAAGCTGATTCAGTGCAGATTGCAAATCCTCCAGATGATCCTGCAGAGATTGAGTTACATAACTTGACACACCTCCCATACCAAGCTTGGTGTCCAGCATGCGTGATGGCAAAAGGAAAACCTGAACAACACCGTTCAGACCCTTCGAAGCTGGTGCGCAGGGAACATCCTATTATTTCTTGGGATTTTTGCTACACTGGAAAAAGCTGTGAAGGTTTGACAGAAGATGCAAAGCAGTCCAAACTTACTGCATTGGTTGTGCATGATTCCCACAGTGGTGCAGTGCATTGCATACCGGTACAACATAAGAGCCAAATCAAATACATGAGTCAGGAGATCATGCGCTTCATAACCTTTCTTGCCTACAGTGTGCTGATGTTGCGTTGTGACCAGGAACCATCAACTTTGCAGATACAGAAGATGGTTCAACGTGCTCGACAACGTCTCAGCTTGCGTACGGTTGTGGAAGATGCCAAGGTTGGAGATCATGGAAGCAATTCAGCAGTTGAAAAAGCAATTGATAGAAGCAGGAATCAAGCTTCAGTTTTTCTTCATGCGTTGACTGCAAAGATTGGATTCCAAATTTTGCCACAACATCCTTTGTTTGCGTGGGCGTTCGCCCATGCTGGATGGACATTGACAAGGTTCACTGTGAAGACAACACCGTTTGAGCTTATTTCTGGCCATACATACAATGCAAAACTGTGTGCCTATGGATGTCTTGTGATGGTTTTTGTTGGTGATACAACTCAACAAAAGGGTGATGCAAAGTGGCAACGCGGAATTTTTCTTACAAAGACTTTGTCAAACGACATGTTTTTGACAGCAGTTGGCGGTGCGCTCAGACTTTCAAGGTCAATCAAAATGCTGTATCCAAACTGGAATGAACACTTGGAGGAGTACAGACAAGTGCTGACATTTCCATGGCAATTGGAAGGTGCAATTGGTAGCCGTACATTTCCTGTTGTACGAGGTGAACTTGTATCAGCAACTGCAGTCCCAGGTTTAGACGATGAAGCTGCAGCAGACCCTGAAGATGACGAGTTACCACCTTGTGCAATTGATGATTTGGTACCAGTTGCAACTAGCATGCGTAGATTGCCACCTCCTCCAACAGCAGTTGTTAGTGCGCCGGTAACAGTCCCTTCAACTCCAGATGTTTCCCAACTTGAAGCTACAGAGCAAAGAGCATTTGCAGATGAGGGTAGCGAGCAGGCGGGGCAACCAGCACCCAGCTTGCAAGCTCCTGGACCAGTGACTCCTGGTATGGAAACGACAGTTGAAGTTGAGATGTTTGGTGAAACAATTGAAACTGGAGAACCAGATGCAAAACGTGCGAGACTTTCAGCAATGCCTGTTGGTTCAGAGACTCTTGTGCATGTGGATGAAGATCCTGGTGAGTTGTTGCAACAATGTGATACTGGTGATTTTTCATTTTCCATGGAAGCTGCATGTGATGAAACGTGTGGTATTTGGGATGATGATAACAAGAACTTCGAGCGTGAGATGACAGAAGATGATTTGTGGCAGCCACAGAGTTCTTTGGAACCGATGCTAGATGGAGAAACATTGCAACGCATTGATGACTATGCAGACTCAGTTGAAATCGACAGGTTGCTTGGAATGAAGGTGATTCAATGGCATAGCAACTACAATGGTGTGCTTGGAACTCAGTTGAGCGCAAAATTCGTGCGTTCTTGGAGGAAAAAGGTGAGAAAGATTTATGATGAGAATGGAAAACTGGTTGCAGAGAATCCTGGATGGCGCAGATCGAGATTGGTTGCACGTGAGTTTAGCTGGTTGGATGTGCGTGAAGATGTTTACAGCCCATCTTCCAGCAGCTCAATTGTGAAACTTCTTCCTGCACTTGCAATGTCAGATGGATTTTGCAAAAGCGCAGTACTTGGCACTTTGGATGTGGCAGACGCTTTTCTTCAGGTGCCTCAACCTGTTCCGAGGGTTGTGAAAATCGGAAATTTGGAATTGGTGATTTTGATGTGTCTCCCTGGTCAAAGGGATGCAGCAAAACTATGGTACCAACATTTCACCAATGTGCTGCAGAAGAAGTTCGGTGCGACGATTTGTGTGGAACAACCTTGCGTGATGAGGATTATGAGAAAATGTGCAATGGTTTTACATGTGGATGATGTGTTGTTTTTGGGTGAACAACAATGGCTTTCAGATGTTTTTCTTCCTGGATTGAAAGAGGAGTTCAAGTTGAGCTCAACACTGGTTGACAGAAGTGCCAAGACACCTTGCAACACTTCCTCTACAGCGACTTCCCTTGATGCTGCGATGGAAAAACCCCTGTCTGAAACTTTTGTAGAGTTCAGATCTTTGGTTGGGATTGCAATGTATGTGAGTCAGGAACGTTTTGACTTGCAATTTGCAACCAAAAGCCTGGCAACTTACTTGAAAAGCCCAACAAAGCGAGCTTGGGTGGAACTTGGCCGACTTGTCGGGTACATGAAGTTCAGCGAGAGATTTGCACTGAGAATGAGAAAAACAAGCAAGGGTAGCAGCTTTCAGGGTGGCATGTTTGGGAACGAAAGTGAAACTGAAACGCGAAACAACCTCATCGAAACGTATTCAGACTCAGACTGGTCAAACCGTTCAACATCAGCGGCAGTACATGTTTTGAATGGCATTGTTATGTGGCCAACAAGTAGAACTCAGAAGTGTATCAGTTTGAGTAGCACAGAAGCCGAGTGGTATGCGGCAACTTCAGCAGTTTGCGATTCTCTCTTCCTCCATCACATTCTCTCGTTCTTGACTGATGATGAAGTAGGAGCCGTTATTTTGCACACCGACAACTCAGCGGTGAAGATGCTATCCAACAAACTTGGTGCTGGGAGATTGAGACATATCAAAGGGCGGCTCCTGTGGCTTCAAGCTAAAGTACTTAGTGGTGATCTTTGTATCAAACAGGTGAAAACGCTCTACAACATTGCAGACCTCAACACCAAGTCGTTAGCCAAGGACAGACACCTTTTTCTACTTCATGTTGGGTTTTGTTTGCAGTGGTGAGAAAGTAGGAGAAACAGAGTTCACACGAGTTCAAGCAAAAGAAATGTTGAAACAACAAGTGAATATGGTCAGTGAAAATTTCAGTGAACAAACCGGTCAGCTCAAAACCAGTAGAACCAACAGAATGGCCAAGCAATTTTTGCGTGCGCTTTCGGTATTCAATGTGATGAGTCTGGCTGAAGGGCATGGAATTGCCAACATATCACAGCTGGTACATGGTGTTTCGAACGCCTTGAGCTGGCGGTGCGGCACATGGAGCCCAATCAACATCTTCTCCATAGTCCTTCTCTTCCTGATGGCAGTCCTCCTCTTCGTGCACATGACCCCAGGTTCGGGTTCAGGACCAAGTTCAGGTTCAGCAGACAACAGATCCAGATCGAGGTCAAGGATCGATTTGGAACCAGGTGCGGAACCTCCAACAAGCAGATACCCAGCGAATCCGAGAAGTCTTGGGATGAAATATCCAAATGTTTGCCCAGGTGAAAACTTTCGTCCTGAAGGAGTACTTTATTGGTTGTGCGATCGAGCTGGAAAGCGAATTGTAAGAGGCAATCGCATTCTTACAAACAATATGAGGAAAGGTGGATTACAACAGATGCTCAAGCTGTGCCTGGAAGGTTTGAGTCCTGAAGACAGAGAAAATATGATTGACAATGTCAGGTCAATGACGGACCTTACAGACGATGAATATTCGCCAAGGTATATGTGCTCAGAAGAGACAGTGATGCGTGAATGTGAACAAGGAGTGCGAGCTTTTGACATAGCTGCAGAGATGGTACGCCGAATGGAAGAAGAAGCTGAAAATGGAGAGGTTATAGAAACAGAAGAAGGGCGGTACGACCGCTACATGAGGTCAGAGCTTGATGATGTTTCTGACCCAGGGTACTGGCATGACATACGAGCAGAACCTGAAGATGAACATTCAGGTGACCGAGAACATGGAGAATCAGATGAGATGGCATCTGATCCAGAAACAACAGAGACATTCGAGGAGAAGAAGCACCGATATGCGTTATGTGAAAGGCATGAAGCCTCAGATGAGGAATTATGGCAGCAACTCCATGATGCGCGAATGCAGGAGATCCAAGGTGAAGAACACTTGGAAGGTCCTGCACGCGACTTCCGCTTCTACACGGAACAAGAAGGTGAAAATGAGAGAAATGAACCTCATTATTGAGGATGCTGAAAGACTTCAAAAGCTATGCAAGGAGTTAACGCGATCTCCTTGATGGCGTTTCACATGGAATGGTCGCAATAGACCTTAGCAGAGAAACCACAAGCTGTTTGGTTGGAATCGAAATCCAAGGCCCTACTGCTTTGGGACATACCAGATGTCCACTTGGATTTGAATGGTTGAAACTAAGTTTATTTCCGTAGGAATAGACTCTAGTTTGGGTCAATGAGTAAATCTACTCATAACCCAAAGGTGGGGTATAGAGTTTTGTACTTTGGACTCAGCCCGGTTGTATAGGCAGTTTGCTAGTTGAAAACTACTCCAAAACTGGAAACTCAGTTTAAGGAAACAGCTCAGTCATGCAACAAGCATGGACAAGAATATGCGCTTACTCCGCAGGCGTTGTGGTTACAAAAGATGTTTTTAGGAGAGGAGTACTTCAGAGAGACTCCGAATGGTTTGGCCAGATATGTCAGGCCTCATCGTCAAGCCCGACCTCGACTTGGCGTAGAAGAGCTGGACCCTCTGAAAGCGATGCAGATGGGGGAGCCGAATGAAAGTGGCGAATCAGAGAATGAGGAGACGGATGCGGAAGTTCAAGCCGACATTTCGCTGATGAACGCACCAACATTTCCAGCGGCTCCGCGACCAGTGATTGCTCCGATGCCAATCCCGCAAGGACGTGAACCTCCTGAACAAGTCCCAGAAAAAACATGTCAGTTTGCCTGGTTCCCCAAAGAGCAAAAAGAGCGACGATGTCCTTGATGTGCCGATGGTGGGACTGGTCCTGAACGACATCAGCCTGCTGCTGGTGCACTTCCCGCCAGGCCAACGCCGAAGAGCTGAGAGAATTAGGGAAGTTCATCTTATTTCATTTGATGATGCTGTTCCCAGGACAGCCTGACCTCAACTTTGACTTCCGGTTGTGGTGGAATAGGCAAGATCCACATGAGTACAAGGTATTCAATGACATTGGGGTCGGGAAACAACATCAAGAACATTGGGGAAATTTCTGTGAACAATGGTTCATGCATCAGGACTATTTCCCCAGAAGAAACACTTGAATACCCTGTGCAGCGTACAGCTTTTGATTTTCCCTGCGCTCAAACAAAACCTGAGGCGGGGTGTCAAATACTTTCAGTGTGTGCATGACCGGTTTACATGGCCACTGCACAAGGATGACACGCACTGCTGCTGACGACTTTCATTGGTCAAATGTGACGCAACAAAGGTGCTCCACTGCGCTGTGCTCTGCCTAACAGCTTCGAAATGAGTTGAACAACTGCCTTGCACGACATGTTGTTGCTGGATGCTATGCGTCGTATAGACCGAGGAATCAGAATTAACTTGTTTCAGAGGCTAGGAGATAGAATTGAGAGATTGGGAGATCGCCAACGTACACAATGAGAAACAACAATTGCAAAAAAAAAATCAGAACTATGCAGACTATGCCAACCTTTTGCGTGAGATGGCTTTTTCAGAATGAGAGGGTGGCGGGCAACCCTGAAACCCGAAGACTTTGGCATGGATGCGTGTCAGAAAGTGCATTGGCGGTGGAACAATTTGAGGTTTGGTGTGGACAGCAGAGCTGAAACCTCACCTGTCCAAGGAGGAGTATGGTTTCATTCGCACGGGAAACATTGACATGCATCATACACACAAGTGATTGTCGTTGAGGCCCTGGTTCAAGAACAGGTGCGTAGTTTACGCCGATCGTTTTGCAGAAGTAACTCGGCCGCTGCACTTGCAAGTGACATCACAATTTTGAACAAAAACGTTTCAAAATGGGAAATTGATTTGGGAACGTGGCTTGGGGAACCTATTCTTGGGCCTGTTCTCTGGAACTTTGCGGAATGCGGTTTTAGCTGTTCCAATGAAGAAAATGTGTTTGTGGTAATTATTGCTTCGTGGTTTGCAGACGATTCATTTCTGCTTGGAAACCATTCCCTGCTTTCTTACTTTTGGCCCGGACGCTGATGGGGGGAAGCAGGCAGTGAGGATAATAAATATGTACCAAACGCAGGGTATAAAACATTATGTGCAAACATGTGGCAGTAACGGGCTCAAGCGTTGATCATTTCCCAGTCAAACTTGCTGAAACTCTTTTCCATCCATCGAATTTGGCAGGCCGTATGCTTCGCTTTGTTGATTGAACCACAACCCATGTCGCCGACCACATAGTTTTAATGGGGAAATAATGCATGCTTTGTCCATTGGATTTTGAACAAAATCCGTCTGATCACCATCAAATGACAAAATCGACAAATTTTTCTTTCTAGGTGTGCACAGGCTGCGGGTTTGACGAACATGGGCAGTGGCGGCTCTGCTCAAGCACGCCAGCTGATTGAACAAGAGGCGGATAGGGAAGTTCAAATGTATATCAAAGCAGATTCCTGACATCGCCATGTTGGTAGATTCCGTGTTGGATTTTTCGACTTTGGACGTTCGATCTTTGAATTTTTTTTTGTCTTTGAGTTGCATGTGGATATGCATCACAATTTTGTGCCCCAAAAATGGAATGGTCTGATATGGTCTGATGGTTTACTACCAAAGACCCATTTTCATTTGTGGTTCAGAAAAAATCCGACGAAAAGTGGCGCAGCTGGAGGAAGAGGAATCATCGTTGTTAGGGTGCTGTTGGGTTAACACATTGTAACCTTTGCTTCTGGGTCCATGTTAGATTGAAAACCACATGCCTTTGGTGTCGTCAATGTGCAAGGCGAGCACGAAGTTGCAGAAACTCACGGGTTCCATCGATGGAATCTGGAATCGGAGCCGAACACCTCCGTCTTGCTATGCGTTTCTTGGGGTTGAACGGGTTGAAACCTACATATGCAAAAGGATCTCTAGCAATTTTGGATTTGGCTCTTTTGAAATTGGATTCTTGATATTCTTGACGGAAATTATCCCAGCTTTCTTGTTGAGGTGAAACAATATTTTGACAAGATGGGCCGCGCCAGCTACCTTGAACATGCAACGTTCCACGACTCAGCTAGTTTATATGATCTTGTCAGAAATTGCATTGAATACATGACATGACCCTGCTGCTTCCTTTTTGGCACAGACTCTCAGCTGACTGCGTCAAGTTCAACTTGCTCCATCCTGCTATATCCCATGTGAGGAGGAACTGGAGAAGCATCTTGCCAAAGTGCAGGTGGGAAAGATGACGAACAGACCGACTCGAAAAAAACTTTTACAAGGTAACTCCAATTGTCCATTCTAGATGTCGCAAACCAAAGGTAACTCCATGTTCCTGACCACTGATCGTTTCATGCAGAAATGGAATCCAAAAAACGAGTGATTTTGCCAAACATTTTGCCCGTCTGAGATGCAAGAAGTGACAAAGTTCCTAAAGGAACTTGACGTGGAAGGCTCCCTGTCTGTGGAGGAAGGCAAAAGGATGGGTTTGGGCTCCAGAGTAGTGGCAATCCGTGGCCATAGTATCCATTCGCCTTGCTTGAGTGAATACATGTGAATACCATGATTTGCTGTGATTCCATTATTTTGTCAACGGTGTCGACACACAACTCGATGACATTCTTTTGCTTGCGTTTCGGGAGATTGTTGGAGGCACGGGCATAAGAAGAAGAAGAAGAAGAAGAAGAAGAAGAAGAAAAACACCACATTTATGGCTCATTATTGCCCATTGAAACGAAGGTAAAATCATGGCAATCTGCGTGGGGCAAATGATGATCAACCGTGCAATTTGGGAGCTTTCCCAACATTTTCTGACGAAACCCTATTTGGATCTAAATTTGCAAATGACAAAAAATTACAAAAGTAGTGGCAAGAACTGGCTAAAGTCATCTTGACCAAACAACTTGCAACTGGAGCACCGATGCTTGGTGCGAAGAGAAATTGCACAGGCACCAAGGTGATCAGGATCCAAAAATCACAGTGACTATGGGTGACTTCATGTGACTTCTATTCACTTCTAGAATTTCATTTCAGAAATGCTTCATGTTAAGATATGTTCAGGTCTACTTTTCTGCCGCGGTGATCACGAGGCGCGTGAATTATGTAGCTCCTCTGGTGCTTCTAAGTGAAATTTCAATGTCTAGAAGTTGCCATATGGTAATTCCCCTCTTTCAAGAGTTGTTTCTCTGCAGCACATGGAGTATGGCTCCTGTTCCCAGCTCTGCCAATCGCTTCAGGAAAATTGTATAATTCTGTCAGAAAGCAATTGGGTCTTCTGACCACCAGGGATGGGGAAATTCACCAGAAAGATAAAACACCAAAAAAACATCAAATTCAAACAACATTCGCTATTTCCGGTGCAGCCCTGTTTCGGCATCACAGTGAACTCGGTGCGAACTCGGTGTGCCAAGCCATGCCGCGTAGCAAATGTTTTGCAGCGCTGGCACTGGCATTGACAGCGAGAACAGCATGTGAGGAGATTGCGCTGGGAGGTCTGGGGCTCCCAGGAAGAAATTTGGTTTCAGTTCTAGTGGCTTTCGTGGACTATGAGAAGAACTGGAACGCTTCCTTGGTGATGCGGCTGGGTCCTCCCATAGTCGCAATTCCTGGTGGTGTGCATCCAAATGCAAGCTTAATCAGCTTGCACGTCAAGGAGACACAAGGATCGCAGGAAGTGGGAATGGCCAGTGCTTTGGACCTCATGACTGGTCAGACAGGTAAACCAGTCATTGGAATGATTGGTCCAACCTATTCATCGGTTTCGATGCCCGTTGCCACTGTGGCTGCAGTGCGGAAGGTTGTTCAGCTATCCTGCTGTGCAACAAGCCCTGCATTATCCAACAAGGACTCATACCCCTTCTTTCTTCGAACTGTGCCACCAGACAGCCTTCAGGCTCGTGCCTTATGGAGCTGGATTCTGCAGTTTGAGGTTCCTATGGCAGGTTGCCTCTATTCTGCAGAGAGCTATGGTCAAGGTCTCTTCGATGCTCTCAAGGAGCTTGAACGAAGCCATGGTCAACAAGACCGTGTGCAGGGCCAAGCACTCCGCAACATGGAACGGGAATTTGTTGCAGAGGAGGCCCGTACTGCGGTCAGGCTTGTGAAGCAGATTGGCTCCCGTTTTATCATCCTGCTCATCTCCTGGCATTTGGCTGCAGACCTCATTGACGTTCTGGAGCAAGAGGAGATGTTAAGCCCGGCTTGGCAGATCCTGGCCTCCGAGACGATGCACAATTTCGCCTCGAGCTTCAAAAGGGGTTTCATGTATTTTCAGCCTTCGGCTGAAGGTGAAAAGTTCTCAGACGTTCAGAATCTATGGTCCCTACTTGCGCCACAGGACATTCATGGCCTGGATCACGTGAGGATGCCTGTGGGCTTTCTTGGGGACGAGCCCTTCGGCGCAGGCAACCGACCGAATTGGCCTAACATCAACGCATTGTGCAGTTTCTGTGATAAACCACTGCATTTGTTCAAGAATATTCCAAAACCCAATGATTTTATCAGGGATTTTGCACCGAAATTTGCCAATGATAGGATGTGCAAGTATGATGGAAGAATAGGGGTCATTTGGCCCAAAGCTGGGCAGTGAATTCTGCTAATTATGCCAATCAAATTATGCTATTCAATACCATCAGTAGTACCGCACAAGGCGGTGGCGGAAGTTTCAAAGATAGGACACTATAGGAGAGGTGAGTTGGTGTGATGCATGGATGGCAGAGCAAATCCACTGATGGACCGAAAGGTGGTTGGAGTTGTGTTTCTTGGAGTGGTTGCAATGGTTGCAGTGTTCACCTCACCCACAACTGCTGGATGTAGTGTGGTGTAGTGCAGCTGTAGCTGTAGTTGTAGTGTAGTGTAGCTGTAGTTGTAGTGTATTGTAAATAGTGTAGTGTAGTTGTAGCTGCAGTTGTAGTTGTGTTGTGCTGTAATGAGTGTAGTGCAATGTAATGTAGTGTAGTGTAGTGTGCTGTAGTGTTGTGTTCTGTAGTGTAGCCTAGTGTCGTGTAGTTGTAGTTGCAGTTGTAGCTGTAGTTGTAGTTGTAGTGAGTGTAGTGTAGTGTAGTGTGGTGTGGTGTGGTGTGGTGTAGTGTAACTAGTGTAGCGTAGCGTAGTGTTGTGTAGTGTAGTGTAGCTGTAGTTGTAGTTATAGCCTAGTGTAGCGTAGCGTAATGGAATTAGTGTAGTGTAGTGTAATTTAGCGTAGTTGTAGTTGTAGTTGTAACTTGTAGCTGTAGTAGTTGTAGTTGTAGTGTAATTAGTGTAGTGTACAGTGGTGTAGTGTAGTGAAATTAGTGTAGTGCTGTGGCGTGGTTTATTTGCATACGTATTTGTAGTTGTCGTGGTAGTGTCGTGGTAGTGTAGTGTAGTGTAGTTGTAGTTGCAGTTGTAGTTGCCTACCTATCTATCTATCTACCTACCTAACTACCTAACTACTTGGTCGGGCGCTCATAGATGGCCGTATGGTTTCGTGCACTTTCATCTCAGTTTTGATACAAATGTATGAGTGGTGATATGGCAAATCCTCCACGCTGGCCATTCGAAATGCATGTGCAACTTCACATGTCCATGTTTATATCTTGGCGTGTCATATTTTGACGTCGAAAAAAACTACTTCAGTTGAGACACTTTCAAGTGTGTTTACTTCAGTGCATGAATTTTTATTTTCATCCACCGCATGTTCGCCAAGTTTTCTTTAATCTGCAAAAAGTCGAGACAGTTGCTCGAGAACCTCGCTTGGATTCTTTCCAAAAAGTGCATGGTTTCTCATGACGTACCATCCCAGATGTGTTGAATTCCAAGAAAAGATCTCATGACGTACCATCCCAAATGTGTTGAATTCCAAGAAAAGATCTCATGACGTACCATCCCAGATGTGTTGAATTCCAGGAAAAGATCTCATGACGTACCATCCCAGATGTGTTGAATTCCAAGAAAAGATCTCATGACGTACCATCCCAAATGTGTTGAATTCCAACAAAAGATCTCATGACGTACCATCCCAGATGTGTTGAATTCCAAGAAAAGATCTCATGACGTACCATCCCAGATGTGTTGAATTCCAAGAAAAGATCTCATGACGTACCATCCCAGATGTGTTGAATTCCAAGAAAAGATCTCATGACGTACCATCCCAGATGTGTTGAATTCCAAGAAAAGATCTCATGACGTACCATCCCAGATGTGTTGAATTCCAAGAAAAGATCTCATGACGTACCATCCCAGATGTGTTGAATTCCAAGAAAAGATCTCATGACGTACCATCCCAGATGTGTTGAATTCCAGGAAAAGATCTCATGACGTACCATCCCAAGATGTGTTGAATTCCAAGAAAAGATCTCATGACGTACCATCCCAGATGTGTTGAATTCCAGGAAAAGATCTCATGACGTACCATCCCAGATGTGTTGAATTCCAAGAAAAGATCTCATGACGTACCATCCCAGATGTGTTGAATTCCAAGAAAAGATCTCATGACGTACCATCCCAGATGTGTTGAATTCCAAGAAAAGATCTCATGACGTACCATCCCAGATGTGTTCAAGTCCAAAGAACGTTATTACACCCCCCCACCCCCCCAACCAACACCACGCCAAAAAAAACAACAAAAAAAGACAAAAAAAGAGGTTTCGCTGAGGCGAAACACAATAAAAAAGGAAAAAATGCGCTCTCGCTGTGGCGCCAGTGCAGTGAACATGCAAAAACACTGTTTCGTGACGCGGCCTTCTGCGCGCGCCCAGCCAACTACTTAACATACAGCTACAACCACAACCGCGCTACATTACACAACGCTACCCTACACTGATTACATTGCGTTACAAATACAACTGCAGCTAGAACTGCAACTACAACTACAACTACGACTACCACTACATTACTCTACACTACACTACACTACGCTACACTACACTACACTACACTACGCTACACTACACTACACTACACTACACTAATTAGAGTGCACTACATTACATTCACCACAACTACAACTACAGCTACAACTACACTACACTACAGTGCACTGCACTACAGTACACTACACTAATTACACTGCACTACATTACAGCTACAGCTACACTACGTTACACTACCTTACACTACACTACATTAGACTACACTACACTATACCACACTACACTACACAACACTACACGACATTACGCTGCACCACACTGCACTAATTACACCACACCACGGCTACAACTGCAACTGTGCTTGCAACTACACTAATTACTCTGGTTGTGCGAAGTGTGCGTAGTAAAATTAAAGGACCGGATAACCCCACATGTCACTTTCTTCCAGTAATGAGCAACAAATGTAGCGGGACGGAGAGGGAAGGAAAGACAAAGGAGGTGGTGAAGTAACAACAATTGTGTGGGACAAAGTCGTATGTGAAAGATGGTGTGTGACAAAAAAAGATGGTGTGTCAAAAGATGGTATGTATGTATGTATGTATGCATGCATGCATGTATGTATGTATGTACGTATGTATGCATGCATGTATGTATGTACGTACGTATGCATGTACGTAAGACCGGCATGCCAACACCATGAGTATAGGTGAATGGCAGTGGCCAGTCTTGGCAGCATGTGCAGTGTGGCCAAGCAGTGCGCGCAGACCGTCATGAGAGCGGACAGTCTGCTGCTGTGCTTGGCGAATGTAGAAGGTTGGCCATTGCATCTCTTCTTTATGCCCATGATTTTTGATGCATGAAAACCAACAATGTTTGACTGCAACCGACAATCCGGCTACCTCTTCACACCGCATGTCGAAGAGTCAGATCATAATGCTACATCTGAATGTCTAAACTTATTCTGATTTACCACTTCCAGCTGGTCCACCTGCATATTTTCACGTGGCAATCCAGTTACTTCTTCATACGGCGTATCAAAGGTTCCGGATCAGGTATGAATGACCTATATACTCTAAGGTACGAAATTTGCTCAACCTTCTGGCTCTTGCGCGCTCCAGACGCCAAGGCAACTACACAAAGCAAAGCGACAACCCAGCCATCCGTCTGATCATGTTCGCAGCTAGTGTCAGAGACGTAAGCATGTCCGTGCCTGCCTGCCGTCGGTGTCGGTGTGTGGCAGAGCTAAGCCCAACCCACTCGGTCCAACTTCGGGAAACTCTGGACGCCTCCACTCGCCGACTCTTCAACAATTTCATCGATTAGATGTTTGCCCAACTGGCAAAGCCCTACGTCACGGAGGCCAATGAGACGATCTACATCAGGGCGGATCGTGTCACAGTCACTAACATCGCACGGTGTTATGCAAGGGCAAACCTTTTGGACCTCGGCCTTGCTCGGCGGACTCGTGTCTACTTTATCGAGCCGGAAAACTTGCTGACTATCACGGTCCCAACGGGCCTACCGCCCAAGGCAACCTTTAAAGGTGAATTCGCAGGGACCTTCGCCAGCTACCATAAAACAAGTTGGGAATCGGTAGCCAAGATATTGGTCGAAAATTGCGTTCGCCCAGCAAGCTGGGCCACCAATGAACTGGGCATCCCGATGCAATACCCGTGTTACGGGTTCTTCGGCTACTCTTGTGAGATCACCGACCCGGACGACCTGAAACTCTGGCCGATCAAGATCTGTACCTCCAACCTCTACAAGATTGGCAAGGGCCAGAACCCTTCGGGGATTATTACCACGTGCAAAACCCCAAAACTGATCCGCGTCCAATCGGGCAGAAACGACCAGTGCCATAAGGGTGACCTCCGTTGAGGAACGAAATAGGATAAACCTTTATTTCACCATGCTCTTGGTGGTTGTTTGTGAAACCTGGGTTTCAACCAAGAACCTTGCAGCTGCACGCCGTGTACAAACAAACCGTTGTGCCTTAAAACAATCTGCTTGCGTCAATCCCACAACTGTTTTGAGGAAGAGGTGTTGAGGTTCAACTGATAGGTATCAGGTGACCTGACACTCTGTTTTATTTTGGTCTCAAGTTTTGTTGCGCGGTAGCCCAATGGTCAGGGATTTTTCGAAGGGTTCGGTAAGACACCGTGGCCACGTAGCTGTGTCATCAGCCATTTGCTTGCTGCCAGTGCCGTCCAGGTCATTGTCGCACTGGCTTCTTTTCAAAGCATTTCTGGGTGGAGTGACAGTTGCTTTCATTTTCGGCTTGTGGTGTTTGCTTTCACTGGACGATTGATGTTCCAATTGCTACGACTGAATCCTCGAATCAGATCAGACCAGAGGAGTGAGCGCACGAACACATTTGTGATCATTTTTTTATCATACGTGGTTTCAGGGTCACAATTTGCATATCTGGCTTTTTTTGGAACCTGTGGATCGCCACAACGTTGCTTTGACACAAGTTGCTGCATATTTGGATTTCATCGAAAACATTGCAGATATTACCAATGACCCCCCAGTCTCTGACGATGAAAACAGACTCCAGTGACGGTTTGCCGCTTTCTGCGGCCCTCCACGCCTCTGCAACACCTGGCGTAGATTCTTCTTTCACGCAGATGCGGAGTGCGAATTGTTGGACAGTGAGCATCATTTTTCGAAGACTGGTTTTGATGATGAATCTGAAGATGATGGCATAGGTGATGTTGAACCCAAACAACTTGATGAAACTGCTTTTCAATTTGATGCAGGTCAATCACAGGTTGGGGAATCAGTTTCAAGCGATCACTTGTCGATTACAGACAGAAGGAGCGATGTTTTGGTACAGGACATCAGTGCTTGTGTCGCAGTTGCATTTTCCATGTTGCCGTTCAAACCTCCTGAACCCATTTGGAAACAAGGTGTTTGGGCTGATATTTTTGGAGAAGGTTCTTTTCTTAAGAGCTCATGGCTTCAGGGTGGACTGTCAGGTAGGCCGATGGCATTGATGCCAGCCATCCAATCTGACGGTGTTGGAGCGACAGAACAGAGAGCAAAGGTGCAGAAAAACTTGCAGCAGTGGTTGCACTTATGCTGGCATCGTTGTGCATAAGACAGACATGACATGGCAAGAGGAACGTGAGTCACTGCTTCAGGGAGCCCTCAAACGTTGGCTGGTAGTTTGCAGTCATTTTCATGCAAAGACTGTCATCAGGAGGCAGATCGACTGGGCCCCAGATGAGCAGAAGTTGACACTATTGGCTGATGTTTTCAGGGGCAGAGCACCTGCGACGTTGCTCAAGCGTGTGGGAGCTGTGGAGAAATTGTGTCACCACTTTGGACCTGGGGGTTTCCCAGCATCAGAGCAATCAGTCTATGACTTCTTCAATCTGGAAAGGGGCCTGGGTGCACCACCCTCCAAGCTGAAAGGCTTCATGGAGGCCATCAATTTCTGCCACCATGTCTTGTCGATGGACGAGCTGGCATGTGTGATCAGTAGCAGGCGTTGCATGGGAACGACAACTGCAGATGTGCCAGCTATTATATCTCAGGCAGAGCCGTTGAAGGTGGATGAGCTCAGGATCCTACATGCGAAGTTGATACATGGAGAACCATGGGACAGTTTTCTCTGGTGCAATTTTGTTTGCAACTTATGCAAGGTCCAGATGGGCCGACTTGATGCATGTTGACAACATTGTGGTGGACAGGGACGAGGAGATGGTCGTCAGATTCCTGGAAGGACATACTTCCACACACAAGACGATGAGGTCGTCAGCTTTCAAGCACAGGTTTTTGCCCTTGACAGCCCCTTGTATCGGAGTCACATCTGAATGCTGGGCAAGTATTTGGTTGGACAGCAGGGCTCAACTTGACTTGGGGCTTCCTCCCAAGCATGTAGTCATGCCAGCGCCTGATTCAAGCGGTGGACCCTGTGCCAGACCTTTGTCTTCAAATGAGGCGAGTCAGTGGCTTCGACAAGTGCTGACAGGCACCAAGGACGTGGTGAAGGAGCGCAAAGTGTCCATCCACAGTTGCAGGGCGACGTGCCTCAGCTTCTGTGCCAAGTATGGGTTGGACCCTTTGACACGCCTCCAACTGGGGTATCACACTGGGGGTGACAGTGGGCTGCGCATGGTCCACACATACTCCCGAGATGCCTTGGCCGAACCGCTGTCCAAGCTGATGCAGGTGCTGTCGGACATCAGGAATTTGAAGTTCAGACCAGACTGCACCAGGAGCGGAAGGTTCACCACTTCGAGCGAGACCAGTGCTTCTGCGCCAACCAGGCCCATGTCAGTTGATGACAAAGTGGTCGAGGTTGGGGGCATGGGGCCAGCTGAATTGGTCGACCTTGTCAGTGAGAAGGAGGAAGATGCAAACACTTCTGCAGAGGATGCATCAAGTTCATCTGATGACAGCTCTGCAGAGGACTTCCAGGAGGAGAGAAAGCAGGAGAGAATCTTCCTGCCACCAGTGCCTCCGGATGGGTTCATTTTCTGGCAGCACTCGAAGCTGAAGACACTTCACTTGGCCCCTCTTGATCACCGTCGCGTTTTCTTGTGCAACAGGATGATTGGGCAATTTCACGTCAATTCAAACATGTCCATCCGGTATGACACACCGGTGTGCCGTGTATGCTTGAACGCATCCAAGCGCTAAGAGGCTTGCTGGATCCTAGGCGTTTGAGGCCGGATCAGAGCGAGGCCTGTGCGAGTGCAAAACAAGGGTGGCGTCTGGCATCAGATTTATATTCACAGTTTTTCTTTGATTCATTTCAACTTGTCACATGTGAACATGAGCCGCAAATGTGAACCAAAGAAGATTTGGAAATTCTTTGGGCGATTATTTGTGGGCAGTCATGGAGCATGGCAGATAAATCAGATTCCATTTATTTCCTTTTCAAATCGGTGAAATCAAAGGGCGCGAATAAGCACGCTTATTCGCGCCCTTGTAAAGAGCAACCTTTTTGCTTTAAGTCAAAAGTTTGACTTAGCAAAAATTGTTTGTTTCGGAAATAAGGCTTTCATCTTCTTCGCAGAGTTCGAGCTTCATTTGTCAGATTTGCACGTGCAGAGAACCACATGAACCTTCTTGGGAGATTGTGGATGTCTGGCGCGTGGCTCGCTAGGCTGCAGCCTACTTTATCGAGTGTTGCAGCGTTTTTTTTTGCATTTTCATTTTCTTCACATGAGCATGTGAACAGTTGCGAATTGTTTAATGTGTGCATGTTACTTGATGTCATCACAAATGGTTCTTTTGCCGAATGTTTCACAGTGCAGTGTCATTCAGCTGAATACTTTCTATCGCGTTGCCACTTGTGCCAGCCATGACCTTAATAGACAGCAATGCATCCTTTGAGAAGAGATGCAATGACTTCGGCAAGATCTCACTATGTTCTTGGGCTTCAGTCCAGTGAGGGCGATATTCATGGAGGTATGCCACAAGCCTGTCCTCATTCCGGAGAGCAAAGGTGTCGCCAGTATCATCTTGCCAACGAATGTCCATGGATGACGGGGGCAAGTACCGATCCCACGTGTACCAGATATGTTGGCTGATGCAGTACAGCAGGTTGTACACCGTGAAAGTGTCTAAGCGATGGGTGTTGAGCAGGACATTGTAGGAGGACCTCGCAGGTCGTGGCAGCCCTCGAATCATCGTGGGTCTTGTTCATGAGTGGACGAACTGCTTGGAGGTCCACGATTGCTAAGACTTTCCGGAAACGAGGAGCAGGAGCTGCTTCAGGCCATGGGAGATATTGGCGACCATGATGCTGTGTGGGGCGGTTTTGCCACATATTGTGGTCCCGTGAACGGGAACGTTCAGGCACGGTTCGACTGCGACGGGATGAATGAGCCATATTAGCTGGGGAAGACAATAGATGAAGCAAGGAAAAAGAACCATCAACAGGGAAAGCGAGAACACAAAAAAGAAAAGGCAGAGAGAGGGAGGGCAAGAGACGCGTCAATAAGCAAGAAGAACATCACGCTTTTTTCAGCTTTCAGTGGTTAGTGGTTGTTCAATCCTCCGCCTCTGGTTCACGAGGTGGATTCATGCGACCGTGTTGGTCCATGACACTTGGCATTTGTTTCATTGCATTTTGAAGCCGCGACCTTGATTGTTGCAACTTTGAACGAACAAGTGAAGTCAGATTCAGCAGACCTAAGTTCACTTGTCAAAAAATTGCCGGCAGCTGAGAAACAGGCGAGACTTTAAAGACAGCAAGAACGTTTGAAAGGTGTCAAAATGGTTGGTGAGCTTTCTCCAAGTTTTCAACTGTTAGACCTTGCAAACTCTATTGTTGCGTCTGGTGCGATAGTCTGCATAGCGCCATCAAGGTGCTTGAAGCGTGATGATGAAATTCATGCAAACATCAAACCCTGAGCGTCGACAGTCCAGGTTGAGAACGCCACGCTCAAGCTTTCTCAGGTGCCGATCACTACAACAGCTGACTTGGGCACGGAGCTGAAATTGATGTGGGCATTTCAACGTAGGGGCTTGGCGATGGACAATTGCCGCTTGCTTGACTGGGATGTTCATGAAACATGGTTGCGCTACATGCTGAATGCAATGACTAGGGAGTGCCCAGCTGGATATCATGCTGTGTGTAGCGAGCAAGTCATCAAGGCTGACAGGGAGTTGTGGACCATTTTGGCACAGGGAAATCTGAAGTCCCTCAAGCCCACCAATGACGTGCCGGCCTTGAACCAGCCTTTCAGTGCACTGGTGACAGACCCCAGGGTGACTAAAAGGATGCCTGATGGTGGCCGCTTGTGGTGCCATTTTGGCTCAAAAACCTGAGTAAGTCCGGGTTCGCCAAACGTCTTTTTCTCCACTACACCACAACTACAGGTCCGCTACGCCATACTACACTACAACTACAGCTACAACTGCAACTACAACTGCACTACGCCACGCTACATCCAGCAGTTGTGGTAAGGCGACCACTGCAACCATTGGAACCAGTCCAAAAAACCCAACTCCAACCACCTGTCGGCCCACTAGTGGATTCGCCCTGCCATCCGTGATTCACAACAACCCACCTCTCCTATAGGTTTCCTATTTTTGAGACTTCCGCGAGCGCCTTGTGCGGCACTACCGGTATTCAATAATACAAAGCATAACTGACATAGCGTAATCAACAAACTCAAACTAAAGGCTTTCCGTCTAGCTGCTTGTGCCAACTTTGCCTCTTCTCATGATACTTCTTGTCAAGGGGGGCCCATACCAAAAAACAATTTCCCAATACTAAGAACGACTTTGCTGAGTTCAGATGATTTCAGAGTTGTCGGACGACTTTCAGAATCCAGCTTTCCCAAGTCATGCGCTAGGTTACCCCTGGCCAATTTCCCAAGTCTTCAGGCGAAAAAAAAGACACCCCCCTGTTCCCCGTATATGTTTTCTTCTTTCAATACTTTCGTTGGGAATTTGTACTGAATGCCAGGTGAGGCGGCACAGATGGGTCCAAGTGATGCATTTAATTTTGATGCAGCCTATGCTTACATCATTGCCATCAACCAGCTTCTTCATTTGGGAAGAGATCCCAGTGAGATACAAGGCCAAGTTCTTTTGGAGGAGATGCGTCGATTGCGTTTCACCGGCGCCTCAGGTGAGGTCAGTTTTGATGAGAACGGCGACCGTTTTGGCACCTATCAACTCATTAACATGCAGGGCGAGGGCGGCACAAGGGCGATTGTCACAGCCTCCTACAGCTCTCTCACTGCGAATTTCCAATTTCTCAATCAGTTGGTGTGGACGGATGGTTCAGTGGGGATGCTGCCCCCTCCAGAACTGCATGCGTGTGACCCCGGTTTCTACCAGGAAGGGGAGTCCAGACAATGCAAGAAATGTCCAAGGGGCATGTTCTGCGTCGGGGGGTCTACTCCTTTGCCTACGTCCTGTCCGAGAGGTGCGTTTGCTCCTGACATTGGAATGATGAATTGTACTCCCTGTCCTAGAGGTAGCTTTGCCCTGGACGCAGGCTCACTGGAATGCATTCCTTGCCCGCCTGGCACTGAGGGGCCGCAGGAAGGTATGGAGACATGCACCAGGTGCAGCTCAGGTTTCTACATGCCATCAGCTGGGAGCTCTCAATGTTTGCCTTGTGGAAAGATGCAGATGACTCCACAGATTGGTTCCACAAGCGAGACTGACTGCCGCTGTCCGGAGCATTCCTTCATGTGCGGGGAGCGAGGTTGCATACCGTGTCCCAGCGGGCTGTATTGCCCTGAAGGTTTGGGTCCTCCTGAACAGCAGGGTGGTTTCTGGGCAGACCCAAACGTTTCCCAATGCGACTTCTCTGTCTTGCGCTGCCGAGATCAGTTTGAGTGCCCTCCCGGAATGTTAGGAAGATGCTCCGTCGGGAGAGAGGGGCTAGCTTGTAACAACTGCCAGGCCAGCCACTATCCCCAAGGCTCAGTATGCGAGCAGTGCCGGGAGGGCGACACGCTGCCGGTCATTTTGCTCATCCTGTTCCTCCTTTGTGTCTTGTTCTTCATCAGTGTTTCACGCTGGGACCCGAGCCAGGTGAGCGTCCAGGTTGCACAGAGCTGTTCAGAGATGGAGCTGACGACATGTTGCAATGGCCCCAATGAAGCCCCAAAGAGATCACAACATGTCTTGACATGTTATCTTCTGTTTACATCGTCCCTCCAACTTCCGTTGAACCAATTGCTTTCAAACCAAACTACAAGTAGTACCCAGGCAAGCCGGGGGCGGAAGTTTCAAAATTGAAACGCCTATAGCCTATAGAGCGGAGCAAAGACTGTGCCTATTGGGTGCGGCCAAGCCTTCTGTGAGCAACAATCTCTTGACCTTTCATTCCGGCGCCATCTCTTTTCGGGGTTGGATCTTTTCTCATCTTACCTTATCTCATCTCATGTAATCTTATCTCATCTCATGTCTTCTCTCCTTATCTCGGCTCTTCTCAGCTGATCGCAGCTGTTCTTATCTCTTCTCATGTCATCTGGGCTTCCTCATCTCTTCTCAGCTCATATCTGAATTCTTCTCTTTTCAGCTCTCCTCAGCTTCTCCATTCTACGTAGCTTGTCTCAGCTCAGCTCTTCTCAGCGCTTCGCCGCTCTGCTCATGTCAGATCGTCTCAACTCATGCCATCTCATCTCACCTCAGCTTGTCTCACCTCTTCTATTCTAGCTCATCTCATGTCTTCTCATCTCTTCTTTCCTCTCTTCACATATCTACTCTTCCTCAGCTCTTCCATCTTCTCAGCTGATCCCAGCTCTTCTCATCTCATCTCAGCTCACTTGCCCAGAGCCTGCTCCAAAACCAGATCCTGGCGCCAGCCAAAGCCACAAAAAGTTTGATTTTGAATTCAACAGGAAATTCAGAAGGAAAATGGAAAGCGCAAAAAACGAGAAACGTCATCAATAACTCATCGGCACAGCTTCGGCGCAACCATTCCAAAATGCGATTTGCAAGCGGCAAAAGACAAAGGTACCACGTGCGCAGCAGCAAGATAGAGCAACAACGACGCAGACACTCCAATGCGATTTGCAAGCAGCGAGGTGCAAAAGACAATGAAACTACATGCGCAACAGCAACGCGGAGCAACGTTGATGCAGTCACCCCAATGCAGCCTGCAAGCACCAGAGTGCAGAAGCCAAAAAATAGAATTACGTTGGCAAGACAGAAGCTTCTCCTGGCCAAGATCTGCTCCAAAACTATTTTCTCCGCGCCAAAGCCGAGAAAAGTACGATTTTGAAGCCTTAAAAAGGAATTGTAAAAGGAAAATGAAAGGCGCCAAAAACGAGAAGCATCAGCAATTGATCTGCAACTTCAACTTGCAAAAACGAATCTTTCGTGCGAGACTTTCCTCAAAAGTCAAAGTTGAAGATGTAAAAACTAAGCTTTCGTTCGGGCTTTCCTCAAAAACTGATAGTTAAAGATGTGAAACGGAGCTTTCGTGCGAGACGTCCGTCACAAACTCACAATCTCAAGTTGGCAAAACAACGTCTGAACCGTCAGTTCCAATGCGGGGCTGATCCGAGAATGATCCGCCCTATAGCCAGACGTGTTCCGCACCCGTCACATGGCAGACCTTTCCCATCTATCTTCTGAGGCATGTTTTGCGTTGCAAAACGCAGCATTTTGCGCATCCGCTTTCTCTCAAAAACGCATCTCGTGGGAGACTTCCCTTCAAAACTGAAACGTGAAGTTCTGAACACGAAGCTTTCGCGCGAGGCTTCCCTCAAAAAAAAGAAAGTTGCAGATGTGAAAACGAAGCTTTCGTGCCAGACATCCTTCAAAAACTGAAAGTTGAAGTTGGCAAAACGATGCTTTCGTGCGAGACCTCCCTTCAAAACTGAAACGGCTATCTTTCAAAAAAGCACTTTATGCGAGACTTCCCTTAAAAAGTGAAAGTTGAAGATGTGAAAACGAAGTTGTCGTGGGAGGCCTCCCTTAAAAACAGAAAGTTGAAGTTCTGAAAACGAACCTTTCGTGTGAGACGTTCCTCAAAACAGAACGTTGCAGATGTGAAAAGGAATCCTTCGTGCAAGACTTCCCTCAAAAACTGAAAGTTGAAGTCCTGAAAACAAGGCTTTCGTACGGGGCTTCCTTCAAAAACTGAAAGTTGAAGATGTGAAAACTAAGCTTTCGTTCGGGCTTTCCTCAAAAACTGATAGTTAAAGATGTGAAAAACGCAGCGTCAGGCGCTATCTAATGTCATCGCAAATCACGATGAGATCTTGTTTCTCGTTCAAGTCACTATAATCCCAACGCACTATCAGATAATTTCACCATCAGATCAACTCGACTCTCGTCTAACTCACCCTTTAGATCATTCTCACTCTCAATTTCACTCATTCTGCGATCATCTCACACATAAGATCATAGCGGTGGCTGTGCTGATGAAGTGGTGGTTGCGTGGTGATTGTGATAATCATGGTAGTGATAGAGGTGTGGTTGTGACCAATGGTTGATGATGAGGGTGGGTGTGATAGTGGTTGGTGGTGATAGAGGTGGTGGGTGATAGTGTGGTGCTGATGGTGGTGGTTGTCATGGCGGTGGTTGTGATGGTGGTGGTTGTGATGGTCGTGGTTGTGACAATGGTGATTGTGATAGTGGTGGTTGTGATGGTGGTGGTGGTGGTTGTTTCAGTGGTGGTTGAAATAATGTTGGTTGTGATAGTGGTGGTTGTGTTTTTTTGAATATCCGTTACATGGAAACATAGACTTTTAAGCTTCCTTTGCTGATTGAGAAACCCAAGAATTTGATAGACAATTTAGCAATTCCGCATCCCGGAAACCTGCAAAGTGCATATTTAGTTTCGGTAGTGTTTGCCAACGTAAGCTATGTTAAGGAGTTATCATGAGTCAATGTTCATACACTTTGCAAAGTGCAGTTCACCCAGTTCACCTCGGACCGAGTTTCAAGGTTTGAACACGGTGACGGCGGCTTCAGTCACCGGCCAGCTCATCATGGCTATGCAGGCATTGGGTTCCATCCGGGAACTCTCAATCCAATGGCAGCAACCAGTAAGGACATTGATCGACCTCACCAAGATCATGATGTTCGACTTCCATTTCGTCCGAACTTCTTGCTTCTTTGGAACAGACAGTCCAGTGCTGTATTTTGTCAGTCGCCTGCTCACATGTCCCATTGCTTGCATTCTTCTAGTATGCAGTTGGGTGCTGAACAAGATGCTCGGGCGGCGCAAACCATTCAACACTGTCATGAACCAGTGTGGATTGTTGATCTTCGCTTTCTTCCTGTCCATCACCCGCAGCACACTGATTCCTTTTCAGTGTGTGACCAGCCCAAATGGAAGTAGCTCAATGTTGCTGCACCCGGGCATTATTTGTTTTGAGTCGAAAGATCATGCACTTTTCGTGTGGCTTGCAGTTGCAGGAATTCTGGCTGCAAGGTTGAAATTGTTTTAGGTGTAGTCTTTGTGGGGCCAAAGGGGACCCTTTTGGGTAAATTTTGGTCGGTGAAGTTGAGACGAGGAATAGTGACTCAGCCTGTGGCCGTCCTTGGGTTGGCAACCTATGTCATTTGCAGCTATCCATCGCAAGTAGCCAGTGGGAAGGGGCAGCGCTTCGCAACTCGATACCGCTTCCTGCTCCACCGATTTAAGCCTGATGCGTACTACTACGGCTTGGTGCTGCTCTATCGTAATGCTTTGGTTGCTCTGATGCCTACTGTTCTGGTTGGTATTCCGGAAGTTCAAGTGCCACTCATGGGCATGATCTTGATTGCCGTCCAGAATCTTCAGATCCACACAGCTCCATGGCGCACAGGGTTGGCCAATCTGGTGGATGTTCTTTTGACCGACCTTCTTCTGGTAATTTTACTGAGCGCTGGGCCCTTGCTACTGACAGACAAGACACAGTCCGCAACAGTGCTTGGCTGGCTTCTTTGCATACCAGTTCTTTCCATGTTGCTTGTGGCTTTAGTTGGATTTGCAAAGTTGGCCCTAAAGCATCTTCAGCGGAATACAAAGCTTTATGGTATCTTCCTATGCCATCACAAGGCCGGTGGGGGCAGCCTGAGCCGCTTGCTGAAGATCCTGATTAGTCAGCACTCATCAACTCGAGTGTTTTTGGATAGTGATGAGTTGGAAAACTTGGACATGCTGTTTGACATCGTACGAACGTCAACCAAAAACCTGGTGGTTGTGCTGACCCCAGAACTATTGTCCAGAAGCTGGTGTGCCGGAGAAATTGTGACTGCCTGGAAGAATGGGATCGCCACTCTACCGTTGGTCTGTGATGGTTTTGAACCACTCTCCGATGAGGCACAAAAGCTAATCCCAACACTCTGGACCCCTCACCAGAAGGTTCAGCTGGCAAGTTATGGGGTGGAAATGGATGATGTGAATGCGGCATACGGATGGTTGCAGCATGAGCTGACTTCTCTTCAGATGCCCCGATTTGGTCCAGTGCAGGGCTCAGGAAACAGAGGCTGTAGACAGAGTGTGCGAGTTTAATTTGTTGAGACATGGATTTGATGTGCATTTTGGTGTGTGTGGTTTTGGCAGCTGAAAGCTCGTTATCATGGTCAAACAATCACAAACATGGTTACAGTATGTTATAGTTTGCCATGACCATGAAACCATGAATGACGTCATGAAACTTGCTGAAACTTCACCTGGCGCTGTTAGGTTTCTAGCCGCGAGGATGCAGTTGTGAAGCTGCTGAATATTTGCGGCGTGTCTTCCCATGGGAGGCCTTCGAATCTTTCACGACCTCGCATTCTTATCGTGAGCTCCTTGCTGGAAGCTGAGTTTCTATCGACCTGCGAGGTCTTTCAGCACCTGCTGCAAGTTGAGCTGAATGTTGAGTGTGCTGTTGTGCATGGGATGTACCAGATGACAAGTTTCAAACGATTCGCCTACTACCTGCTAGTTCTGTTTTTTCGGGGAATCTTCCTGGATCAAGACTTCAACAAGTTGCTGCTCTCCGCCTCCACAGCTTGTCCTGCTTCTCGGCGGACCTTGGAAATGGTGCCAGTCATTGCCGACGCCAATTTCGATTATCCAGGCATTGATGGCTTGCTGAAGAACTGCGGCAGTCCTGGTGCTCACGAAGAGCAAGTTCCTCCGACTTTGACTTTAAAGTTTGAAGAGATTCGTTTTTTGTTGGACCTCTTTGTTACATTGTTTACGAGATTTCAACTCAGGGGTCCTAGTTTATGATCGGGACCTTATGATATCTATTGATACCTATTGCATCAAAGGGCTCGAGTACTAAGCAGTGTTGTGTGCATAGTCTGCATATATAGAGGACCCCACACGCACATGCACATGTTTTCAGCTTTGTTGTTAAGTACTATACCATAACCTGTCTAACCTTGCGCTCAACCCAAGGTTCTTCGAAACTTGCGCACGGTATTGGCTTTGCCTTTTACACCGCTGGCATCAGGAGGTTTGCAGCAGAGGCAGGTGGCGGAGATTGCGTTGCGATGCCACCGTTATCAGGACACGTGTTTCCCAAACCAAGGAGACAGGTGAATCCATTTTCGGTGCTTTTGAGTTTTGATGCAATCTTGCCATATCTTGCCATATCTTGCCCAAATTCCAATCTCAAGCCGGAGGAGGCATAGGCATCGCTTCGGGATACGTCGGGTGCATCGCTTCGGGCTACGCCTCATGCATCGCTTCGGGATACCTCAACATCATCATCATCATCATCATCATCTTCATGATCATCCTTGTTATAAGCATTTTCTTCCTCCGAGTATTATTCATCTTCATCTTCTTCATGTTCATGGTGATAGCGTGAGATCATGTTGGTGTGCAGGTGCAAGAGAAGATCGGCTCATGGTGTAATGATGGAGTCAAGTAATGGCTGAGTCAAGTAATGATGTAAGTAGAATGACCCCTCCCCCCCAAACAAACCCTAAATGGCTGAGTCAAGTAATGATGTAAGTAGAATGACCCCTCCCCCCCAAACAAACCCTAAATGGCTGAGTCAAGGAATGATGTAAGTAGAATGACCCCTCCCCCCCAAACAAACCCTAAATGGCTGAGTCAAGTAATGATGTAAGTAGAATGACCCCTCCCCCCCAAACAAACCCTAAATGGCTGAGTCAAGTAATGATGTAAGTCGAATGATCCCCCCCAACCAAAACCTAAATGGCTGAGTCAAGTAATGATGTAAGTAGAATGACCCCTCCCCTCCAAACAAACCCTAAATGCCGGAGTCAAGGAATGATGTAAGTAGAATGACCCCTCCCCCCCAACCAAACCCCAAATGGCTGAGTCAAGTAATGATGTAAGTCGAATGACCCCTCCCCCCAACCAAACCCTAAATGGCTGAGCCAAGTAATGATGTAAGTAGAATGTTCCCTCCCCCCCAAACAAACCCTAAATGGCTGAGTCAAGTAATGATGTAAGTAGAATGACCCCTCCCCCCCAACCAAACCCTAAATGGCTGAGTCAAGTAATGATGTAAGTCAATGATCCCTCCCCCCCAACCAAACCCTAAATGGCTGAGTCAAGTAATGATGTAAGTAGAATGATCCCTCCCCCCCAACCAAACCCTAAATGGCTGAGTCAAGTAATGATCTAAGTTCAATGACCCATCCCCCCCCAACAAAACCCTAAATGCCTGAGTCAAGTGATGATCTAAGTTCAATGATCCCCCCCAACCAAACCCTAAATGGCTGAGTCAAGTAATGATCTAAGATCAATGATCCCTCCCCCCCAACCAAACCCTAAATGGCTGAGCCAAGTAATGATCTAAGTTGAATGATCCCAACCCCCCAACCAAACCCTAAATGGCTGAGTCAAGTAATGATCTAAGTTCAATGGTCCCTCCCCCCAACCAAACCAAAACCTAAATGGCTGAGTCAAGTAATGATGTAAGTAGAATGATCCCTCCCCCCCAACCAAACCCTAAATGGCTGAGTCAAGTAATGATGTAAGTGAATGATCCCTCCCCCCCAACCAAACCCTAAATGGCTGAGTCAAGTAATGATCTAAGTTGAATGATCCCTCCCCCCCAACCAAACCCTAAATGGCTGAGTCAAGTAATGATCTAAGTCAAGTAATGATCTAAGTAATGATCAGTGTTGATCATTTTCCCTGTAATGTTTGTATATGATTGGGTTCCAGAAGTGACGCCTCAGTACCAATGGGGAAACTGGAAAATCGACTCGCCCTCGACGCCGAAAAGTGCTTTTTGTGTTGGAAGTGAGTTGATTTTTGGTGTTGGGAGTGAGTTCTTGGTGTTGGGAGTGAGATGGTGTTGGAAGTGAGTTGATTTTTGGTGTTGGAAGTGAGTCGTTAACCCATGCAGAATCCATGCAGATCCCATCAGAAACAAAAACCAAATCCATACAGAATCTAACAGAAACCAACCCTAATCCATGCAGAACCTATGCAGAACATCTCAGAAATCCAACCAAACCCTATGCAGATTCTAACAGAAAGCAACACTGCCCCATGCAGAATCCATGCAGATTCTAACAGAAACTAAACCAAATCCATGCAGAATCTAACAGAAACCAACCCTAATCCAACCAAATCCTATGCAGATTCTAACAGAAACCAAACCAAACCCATGCAGAATCTAACAGAAACTAACCCTAATCCATGCAAAATCCATACCCTATCTATCAGAAACCCAACCAAATCCATTCAGAATC
This sequence comes from Cladocopium goreaui, assembly GCA_947184155.2. Lineage (NCBI taxonomy): Eukaryota > Dinophyceae > Suessiales > Symbiodiniaceae > Cladocopium > Cladocopium goreaui. The sequence continues at coordinate 461,681 of CAMXCT020004101.1, read as the reverse complement.
TTTCAGAAACCCAACAAAACCATGGAGAATCTATCAGATACATATCATGATTCCAGCTATAAGGTTCCAAAGACTTTATTATTGGAATGCTGACCCCCCCTGGATTTTCTTAAAAACATATTTTTTTTAGGGGGTGGTTTTACTATTATGCAGCAAACATTATATACCATTGTAATAGGTTTCATTCTTCGTGTCAGTTTATTGTTGGTGTTTTTAAACGTCCGTTGCATTCCACATCAGAATTCGCAAAGATTGTTCTGAGCAAGTGTGCAAAAGCATCTGCGTGTAAAAGCGTCTGTGTGTAGAAGCCTCTGTGTGTGTGCAAGTGTGTGTGTGTAAAGGAAAAGAGAGTGTGTGTGTGTAAAAGCGTCTGTGAGTAAAAGTGTCTGTGTAAAAGCGCGTTTGTGTGTAAAAGCTTCTTTGTGTAAAAGTCTCTGTGTGTGAAAGTGTTTGTGTGTATAAGCTTCTGTGTGTAAAAGCGTCTGTGTGTAAAGGAGTCTGTGCAAAAAATCTTCTGTGTGTAAAAGCCTCTGTGTGTAAAAGCTTCTGTGTGTAAAAGTGTCTGTGTGTAAAAGTGTCTGTGTGTGAAAGCGTTTGCGTGTAAAAGCCTCTGTGTAACAGCTTCTGTGTGTAAAAGCGTCTTTGTGTAAACGCTTCTGTGTGTAAAAGCGTCTGTTTGTAAACGCTTCTGTGTGTAAAAGCGTTTGTGTGTATATGCGTCTGTGTGTAAAAGTGTCTGTGTGTAAAAGTGTTTGTATGTAAAAGCGTTTTGCGTGTAAAAGTGTCTGCGTGTAAAAATGTCTGTGTGTAAAGGCCTCTGTGTGTAAAAGCCTATGTGTGTAAAAGCGTCTGTGTGTAAAAGCGTTTGTGTGTGTGTGTAACATCTGAACAGATGTAAAACTTCCTTGACTCTTACCGTGTTACATTTACAGGAAACCTGTTTATACTTGCAGGGGGGCAGTGAATCTCATTCCATCCACTGCCCAACGAAGACGGTGGTTTGAGATTGTGATATCGGGACTGATCATCCCGACGTACCTGCGCTTGTATTTTTCCGACATAGCAAGGGGCCAAGCTAAGAACCCCAACTACAATATTATACAATCTGCTGCACTGTTGTCGCAATCTGGAATCAATTTTGAAATTTACATGCATCAGAACCTTCCTCAGATTTTCGCCGAAACCATATCGCCGACAGTATCATGATTTTTGACATATTTTCGCCGAGACCATGTCGCCGACGAACTTTGGGTCTTTTTGGGAACAATCGCCGAAACATTATTTTGGATTTTCAACATGCTGGTCAAAACTCTATGGATTCTGGTTTTAACTACGTTTGACAACATTGGATGCCCTACATCGTTTTCGAGAAGTACCTCATGTGGCTCCTTTACTAATCTAACGATCTAGGCTGGTTTGCACGTTTCAGGATTCAGTTCCTGCCGGATCATATAATGATCCATTCTTGTCTAGTGTGATTTCCATGGTGGCTCCGACATGGTGCCATGGAGCCAATTGAGGCAACCCTTTTCAGGGTGAGTGACGACTGTCTTGACTGCCGAATTAACACATTTTAAGTTGATAATTCATCTAAGTAAACTGCAACAGCTGGCCTTACCGTTTTGCACTTTTGACGAAGTCCTGCGGCTCCTGTGGTCCCAGGGATCCTAGCGTTTTGCACTCTGTCAAGTGAAGCCAATCCGAACTGCCAGAAACCTCCGTTTTTGCAGCAACTTTTGCAGCGTCATACTGCATTATTTCACGACTTATGATCAGGCAGGCACACGACTTTCAGGTGTGGTATTCTTTCCTTTTGGTTCTCTGGTGAGGTGAAACATTTTGTGCATCTAATTCGTTGGAACTTGAAAGCTGTTTTATGCCATTGCGGCACGACTTGACCACGGTCCCGGTGCAGGGAATAATCGCACGACATTTTAGGCAGTTAGGGACTGAATCCTGTATGTGATTGTTCACTTTTGTGTTGATCTACTGTAGCGATGCATCCGTGGAACACTCCGCCAACGTCATGGCCTGCTCCACCGCAGCCTTCGAACCCATCTTCGTCGTGGCAGCAATCAACGCCGAATGCACATCTATTTGGACATCCCTCGGCCTTGCATCCTACATGGTCATCCTCAGCTTCTCTCATGCCGTCTACATCAACCCCAACATCGTTGCCGTTCACCTCATTGACTTCGGCTCCTCATGCAGTACCAGGCCCACAGCTAGTACCCACCATGCCTTCGCCTTTGGCCCCTGAACCAACTATGGTGCACACCGCTCCGTCGACCTTTCCATCTCCTATGGCACCCACTGCTCCACCCACGTGGCCTTCCCCTCCGGCTCCATCCCCTACATCGACTACACCACCTACATCGACTATGACACCGACACCTTTGCCCAGTTCTCCATACCCACCTCACCACATTCAACCTCCATTACAGATGGACGCATCGACGGTCCCTCCAAATGAGCCTTCACCACGGGCCCCAGCAGTCAAGGCAGCTCCCAGGCATCGCTCTGACAAAAGACCGGATCGACCGCGCAGGCCAGCTCCGAAAACCCCTCCTCACGCTACACCACCGACACCTACGACAGCACCGACTTCATCCGTGTCACCTGAACTTGCATCCCTGGGTTCCACTGCACAACAACTGGCTGAATCTGTTCGACTTATTCAAGCTCAGCAACAATTGATCATGGATTCTCAACGAGCACAAGAACAACGTCAACTCCTTCTTCAAGTTCTGGTTCCTGGTAACCAGGGTTTTTCTATGTAACCAGGGGTTTGCAGTACAGCAAGGAAGAAGCTAGCTGGCTAGGTAGTTAGCTACCTGATGCTCTTGTTCATCTTGTTTGCAGCAAGGGAAAGGTAGCTGGCTAGGTAGGTGACTACCTGATACTCTTGTTCATCTTGTTTGGTGGACTTGAGCCGAGAAGAAAAAAGGTTCTAAGTACCATGGTGCTTTCTAAGTATAAAAGTTTCTAAGTATGATAGTCTATATCTTTTTCTTTTTCTATCTATCTATCTATCTATCTACCTATCTATCTACCTAACTATCTATCTTTCTATCTATCTATCTGCCTGTCTATCTGTCTTTCTATCTCTCTATCTCTCTATCTCTCTATCTCTCTCTCTCTATCTATCTCTTTCTATCTGTCTGTTTATCTGTCTAACTTTCTATCTTTCTATCTCTATCTATCTATCTCTACCTATTTCTCTATCTATCTATCTATCTATCTGTCTGTCTGTCTGCCTGTCTATCTATCTATCTATCTATCTCTCTCTCTCTCTATCTATCTCTCTATCTATGTGGATCTATCTTTCTAATTACATATTTTAACTTGATATGTATATATGTGAGTGTGTGTGTGTGTGTGGGATTTTCGTGATTTTATCAGGTGAATAGATCGGGGAATAAAGATCGGATAGAGTTAGAGATTAAATCTATGTGGTTTAGGGGAATCATGGCAAATGGAATAAACCCACATCATTCACCCGTTCACATGAAGGTTTTTTCCGATCCATTGTTTTCCTTTCGGGTGGTGCCTCATCCACATAGTAAACATTCGGTACATCCACATAGCAACATAGTAAACATTCGGTACATCCAAAATATTCGGTACATCCACATAGTAAACATTCGGTAATTTTCACTAGACATATTTTGGGAAAGGTCGGGATCACCTGCTGGCCGTCTGTCGGGTGCTGGGTTTGGTGGCTCAAACAAAAAAACAACAAAACGCCAGGGGCCCCAGAGTCGAGAATTTTGGTTTTGATTTTGGCCAAAGGATTTTATTTCAACTTTTTTGAAGATGTTTCAGTTTGAGCCACCTTCCCCAGTCAACCCCACCGCACTGCTGCCAAAGGTTTTGGCATGGAAGAGGATGACCTCAGAAAAGAGGCGAGGTAGTTGCCACTTGCTGCACAGAATTGGTTGTAGAGGTGATAATATTAGAGCAATGCAAAGGTAGGGCATGTATAGATGCTTCATTATCATTTTTTAACAGGTTATATGTTGAATAGGGATTGGGATTGCCATGCAAATGAATGTGCCCATCAGGCCACACATGCAGCTGCATCTGCAAAGCGTTCAGCCCTGAGTTCTTCTTCGGGAATCACAACCCAGTCAAAAAAACATGAGTTTTCCAATGTTTTCGACAGAATTTGGTTTTCGATTTGTATTTGGAATTTGAATTCAAATTGGTATCAAAAAATCTTGGGAACAACAGTTCATGGAAATTTCACACGTTGTGGATCTTTGTGGATTGGTGGATGCCCCATTTTTCTCAAACCGTTGCCGGCTGAGCGTAGTGCCCGGGCATGAGGCCAGACAACTATTGGATTGACAGTTTGATTTCAATTTTGAATGCAACAGGTCCCAGGAAACCTTTCACCACCGCTGATCAAAATGCCAGGCCACCAGACCAGCGTTGGGTGCGACTTCAAACCGTGGCCAGGGGCCTTAGCGTGTGATTGGATATTGTCGGTTTCCCATTCCCAATTGACTCATTGTTCCTCTATTAAGCAGGCTTTGGGGCTTGACCTTGACTTGACAGTGTTCGCACCCCAGTGCATGCTGCGACATCAGCCATACTGGGCCATACTTATATTATATATCAATATAGTTTTACAATATATACTGTATGGATTGTATTTCTTTGCTATGTGAGGTTTCGGATGTCAAACCAGGAGGACAATGATTTATCTTTGCATTCTATGCTTCTTAACTTCTTAACTTACGATCATCATCTTGACTTCGAGGATACAAACAGATCTCGATCCCGGACACCGACAAGACGAGAAGGTGAAGTATGGATCCCCAGTTCAGTCGATCTCAGAATCAATCAAATGAGAAACTTTGGAGACAACAATGTGGTGTAAAAATGGTTGTGCAATCTGATTTGAGGAACGGCCATCTGAATCTGATTCCCAAGAGTTTCGTCGTCAGGTCGGTATCAAGCTTGTTTTCTAACTGCATGTTCGTGCGATTTCTGTTTGCAACTGTGGCCAGAACGCAATTCGCGATTGGTCTCCGCTGTATCGCACTTAGCGCACCACTGCTACTGAGCAGATCCGGGTCTAAGGAAGATGAATTTGATCAGATACTCTTGTGGACCATATTTCTATTTTCAATCCAGGACTCAACGAGATGATACTCCTGTGGGAGATGAATTTGATCAGATGTCGCCAGAAACCTTGCGAAGGACTGGTGTCATGTCTGCTTTGCAATTCAAACATCATGTTGCCATATCATGATTAATCAGGAGAGCCCGGCTGCTGCAATCTTTTCTTGATGAGTTCGGGGCCCAGTGCAAAGAACATCTACTAGTTTTGCAAAGTAGCCATGACATCATTAAGAGGAAGAATCCTGAAAGCAATCCAGAGCACTCCAGAATAAGGATAGACAGGCATCTGCGAATGGCCCGCTACTAATTTGCTTTCCTGCTGGCCTCCCAGAAATCTCAGTCTGTCAAGCTTTGAACCATTACAAATTGGATCAAACCAGAAACTGGACGAAGTTTGCTTTCTTGAGCATGAGACATCAAAACTTCATGCGATTTCATGACATTTCTCATTTATTTAGAGACATCTTGCCCTGGCCGCCAGGACTCACCAGATATGAGCAGATCTCACCAGAGTCACATGTAGACCGTGGTCCTGATAGCCACGTGCAACAGGGGAAAAGGAGACTCCAGTGCCCATGGGCTCATTCGTTCTCTGGTATAAAATTTCAAAAACAAACCTGAAGATTTCCATGGACATGACATTGCAGTGTTGTCTGCGACTGCAGTGGGAACAGTTGAATTGAGTCAGCTTATGCCAGTTTTTTCCCCTCAAGCCCCAAAAGTCCTACAATGCCTCTTGCTGACATCGCTGACCTGAGCGAGCCAAAGCCTCAACATACTTTCGCATTGGATTCAAATCAGTTTCAACATAGTTGCCATGAAGAGAAAAAATGTTTCATGAAAACGAATTTCAAACATATTTGATTGTACATATATTACTCATTGTTCACTTGCTGAGTTGCGAGCCCGACCAATCGATGAGAAAGCCAGTGAAGAAGCCAGTGAAGGCCACTATATTTCTTGAATTTTCTTCTTTCTTACCCTCTAGTACCATCATAATTATAGTGTTCCCCCAATAGATGTTATCCCATCCAGTCTGATGTCAGGCCACTGTGGCCAGAACCAAAGGGGCCCCGAAGTTTGCTCGCCTTCAAGATGGCAAAGCTGTGGCGTTTAGACCTGGCTGTTGGCCATTGCAGCAGAGAAAGAAGATGTGTATCAAGTTGGTGACTGGGTTCAAGACATGTCCATGACTTCAACAAGTTCTCAACATCTTGAGATTCTTTTGAAACTAAAAATATCTAAAAGTTGATTCAATGCTACAGCGCATGCTGAGGCAGTGAAAAAGCCAAAGAAAGGTGCCAAACTTCCTGCCAAAGGTAAGTTGGTTTCCGGGAAGTCAATGACATTGACCGGGTTTGGTACAATCAGTCCGAGCCCAAACAACACAGCTGTTTTTTGTGATCTACCGACCCGCATTTGCCCAGCCTCAGGATGCTTCTCGGCGACTACACAGGCGAACACGAAGTTCCTTTCCGTCCGTGGGAGCCGGGACCGCTGAATTTGCTTGGTGTTTGTGGCATGATCTGACTGTCATCTACTTTTGGGAATCCAACCTTTTTGCAGCCTGATTAGTGCCACCTTTTGGGAACCCAACCTTTTTGGAAATCCAACCTTTTTGGGAATCCAACCTTTTTGGGAATCCAATCGTTTTGTATCAATTATCAAATTGTCCTTGTTGCAGGACTTTGCTACACAGGTCTACCATTGGACTGATTACCAGAAGGCAGTTCGAGATGCTCAAGGAACACCTGGAAAGTATGTCACTCCAGCTCTGGGTGAATGGCTGCATGGTCCAACGCTTATGATACCAACGTTTACAAAATCTATTCATAGGGGAAACAAAACCCTACATACCCATACCCTAGGTCAGTGTCATGCAATGGCCCAGGCATTCCACAAGGATGGTCGAATCCTTCTTTCCGAAGCCGTGTGCTTGGAGACCCCCGCAGAGCTTTGCCGTGGATGGCTGCCAAGGTTTGGTTGCTACTCTTGCGTGGTGTTTCATGGTCAGTTTGTCCACTTTACCCTTTTGTGCTGGTGCTCATTTTTTACCTGAATCCAAACAAATCAAAACCCCCTCTTTTTTGTTTGCTGGCAGGGCGGGCGATATCGGGTGGTCTCCCTATTTGCAGGGATAGGGGGGCTCGATCTTGGACTTGCAAGGCAAGGTGCTCAGAGAGCGTCCTGGCACACTTCCATAACATGTATTACTTTTCATAACTCTTATATCAACTCTGAAGCTGAGGTGGGTCCATTCGGTTGCATTTGCAAGGGCCTAAGTGAATCTTCAACCATCTCCAATGACAACCCATCCTGGCATGCCATGAATCATGACATGTTGTGTTGCCCACATCCCCTTAGGTGGAAATTTCAACCTTCTGCCGCGATGTACTCTTTCGGCGAATCCAAGATGGCTTCTTTGACAAGAAGTCACTGCTCTTTAGTGATGTGACGTCTTTTGGAATGGCACAGGTGGATCGTCTGGAGCCCGAAGGGCTTTTGGCTGGATGGCCGTGCCAGGCACAGCCACTTGCTCAGTCAATCTTTTCTTTTCTACATCCATGTAACCATGTACATTCAGTAAAACATCTGTTCAGCTGGCTGTTGTTTCTGTTGATTCCAGATTGCACTGCGTTTTCTGACCTGCCAGGGCCACTCAAAGGCAGGGAAGAGGCTTGCTCTCCGGGACCTCCGAAGTGGCCTGCTTTCCCATGTGTTCAGACTGTGGGATTCATCCCAGTACTTGATTCAAACCTGCATTAGAGCCATGTCAGTGACACACTTGCTGAAGTTCTGAAGGTTTTAAAGGTTGTGAAGCATTTGCCTTTTCAGCGTTTCTACTTCTAATTTCATTTTTGATTTGGGAATGTGACCCAGGAAGTTCATTGTCTTGGAGAACGTGGGCAACGTGTTAGCCAAGGATATGGCTGAAGTCCTGGACTACCTCAAGCAGGACTTTCTGCCACATAATCATTTCAGAGGTTTGTAAAAAACTCATTGTGCTTTTTTGATTTTTGGTGCTTTATGTGCCTTTTGATATTTGATGTTTTTTGTCAAGTCATGCAGGCTGCTCATCATCGCAAGCTGGACATGCACTGGGCCACCATCAATGGCCACATGTGTGGTGCGCCTGTTTGGACCTCAACATTTATCAAAATGTAAGATTACACTGGCCATGCCTAGTTGGGACCTGTTTGTTCAATGATTTAGTCAGTGAGAATTGAGGTATGGAGGGAGCGCACTTTCTTCCTGCTGTGTCGCAGGGGATTCAAGTTCTTCAAGGTGAGATTTCTGAGGTTTACACTTGTTATATAACCTATGTAAAACATTGAGCCTGTCATTAGAATCCCACAAGCTGTGAACACTGGCTGCCTTGTCATAGACAAGTCATTGCAAATTCTTTGTGGCAGGACCCGGCATCGCTGGTTCCCAACTCAGAACTTCAGAAATGGCCCCAGGAGAATTGGTACCCCAATGCGAAACCGCCCTTGCAGTCCTGGCTCTCGGCAACCAGAGAGCCACTTGACCAAGACCGCCTGAAGGCGGTGGGCAACATAGTGATGCCGAAGATGGCTTTTATGGCCATGAATGTCATTGGCCATGATCAGCTTGGCTTGGGAAAAGACTAAGGGTAAGCTTTGGTCATTTCCAATAGTTCCAGAAATTCAAGTGATGTTGAGTGCTATCAACTTGTACACTTGGTGCAGATAACTTCTGCGATGCCGTGCTACTTGAAACCTGAAGGTTGGAAAATGGCCACATCTAAAGCTGCAAACGTTGTGCAGTAAGTGAAGCAAATCGATCTAGCTGCAGATCAGCAAGACTGAATGCCGTCCGTCAAATGGATATGTCTAACCTTTGAGTTTTTGAATCCTTACTTTGAGACATTGCCACTTGAACTCCCTTGGTGTTTTCTTTTTTATCGGCTCATAGTGAATTTTCCACTCCCTGCGGCGCCTGGTGGTCGACTTTTTGGGGCCATGCTGTCCTGTTTGAGGGTTTTGAATTGCCTGGCAGTCAGTGATGCGTTGGGTGTAGTGACCTTTGTATCCAAGTGTCAAGCCATTGAACTTGGAAAAAACAAGCCGAAGGAGATACATATGATTATTTGATTTTGGCAACTGCGGATGTTGTCGAAGTTTGTTAATTTCACATGGGTGGTCCAAGCAAAGGCTCAAACAATGACTTCTCAAACACATGTCTTGAATGGCATCTTGATATTTCATGTCTTTCATCAACAGCATGTCACACATCAGCAGTGCTGCATTACTTGAAAAGCTTATCCATTGACTACTGATTCACCAGTGACCATGCACCATGTTTTGGCCCAACGATGCATCCAAATCATTGGGAGTTGATGTAAACATTGGGAGTCCGAACATCCTGCCATTGTGCTGTTGGTGAACCATCGATGGCCATGTTCTCAGAATCACAGAAGTTGAACCCACAGCCCAGGTTCAGCCCAAAACCTGCCTCCCCAGCGTTTGGCCTAGGTAAAGCAACTGATCAGCAGCTTTGCGGGCTTAGTGCTTCAGCTGAGCTTTTCAGTGAAACTTTTCCTGTGGTTCCCACTCAAAATGTTGAAATAATGATAACCGAGATTGAAGATGTTTTAAATGCCTCTCATCAAACAGGTTATCTTTGGCATCATTACTTCGAAGATGATGCAACCGTCAATGCAAGATATAGTTGCCCTCAGTGATGATGAGACAGGTTGTGACAAATCTCAACAAGTTTCCGTGCTTGGCCAAAACCAGGGCGAACAGCTGGTTGCAGCACAGCGGAGGCCTGCAAAGAGAAAGCGTCCATGCGAGAATGTCATGGCTTGTGCAAGACCGAATGTCCAAATTTTGAGAAGAAAGGTGGAAGGGTCTTGCGGATGTCTTTGCCATTGTTTTAAACCCTTTCGAGAAGGTGCTAGATTTGACAAACTGATTGAGGTTCGTTCACAACTGTTGTTGCTGGACAAGCTTGACCAGGACAACTTTGCCCTCTCCTTAGATATGGTAATGTCTCAGAATAGGGGTGCCATGACTGAATGCCCCAAACCCTTCTTTTTTCACTTAAAAGAGTGAGCTTGGGGCATTCCTATTTTGAGACATTCCCATATGTTCTCGATGCAATTGCAGCTCAGAAGTTTGATATCACAAGATATGCTGGACAACACCCGTTAAGATATCACACGTTTGTGTCTAATTAATCAACATTTAATCGACCATCCGATCCACAGATTGAATCGGCACCTTGAGGTCTTTCAACTTCTCAAAGCGCAAGAGCCTGGCTGCAGGGGCACTCGGAGCTTGACATTGTTGGACCAACCTATGTGCAACAAAGGATTTATGAAGCTGCTTTCGATTGGGAAACAGCGCTTTGCCACTATGATCTCATCGTTGAAATCGGGTTCCAAAGTTTGTCCCCTGGACAAAAGGTATATGCCCAGGGCACCGTTGCCTCAAACGCCCAAGCGTGCTGCAATCCATGATTTTTTGTTTGGTCTCTATGAACATGCTGCTGAAACTTTACCAGATCTACATCATTCAAGCTCAAACAAAAGACCAAGACAAGGGAAGCTCAAGTTTGATGACAAACACTTGGATAGATCGAAATTGAGATTCTTGCCACCAGGAAAAATCATGGACTATCTTCGACTTTGTCGTGCAGAGAACCCTGATATGACCATATCATCGAAATTATTTTCTTCTGCCAGTGCCTCATTTTTAAACACATGACTGGATGATTTGACTCAAGACAGTTTCAAGTGTTGACAGAAGGGTGGCAACATGTTTTAGCGCAGCCCACCCATGAGGTTTGGATGAACGACTTCCAGGACCGCCTTCGCATCAGAGCTGAGTCCCACCATGCCAAATGTTCACTCTGTGTGAAGCATCGCCTGATCATTCGGCGACTGCCACGGGGGCCGGGGCGGCTGGCCCAAGTTCAGCAATATAAAAATCATCTATCACGACAATATCGAGATCGTCAAGTATATTGGAGCCACAGAGCCCTATCGAGAACACAGTCGACTTCAGGAGCTCCAATCACCCATTTATCAATGATCGTTGACGGCATGGACCAACAGAAACATTGTTATCCCAAAAGCCAAGCCTTAAAGGCAAAAGAATTTGCATCATGGAGTAGACCGAGAATGCAGGCTACCACAGTGATATGTCATGGACATGCTATTGTAGTTGGACTAAGCCCTCAAAACACCAAAGCTAGTGGATCGAGAACAATGGAGCTGATCGCCTACATGATGACGAAGCCTTTGAAGTACATCCACTGGTCAAATGTTTTTCTTCATATTGAAGCTGACAATTGCTCCAAGGAGTTGAAACATCAAACATCCCTACGAATGATGGCTACACAAATAGCCCTTCACAAACTCCGGGGATGCGAATTTGACTATTTATCTTCAGGACATAGTCACGAGGATATTGATGGCCATTTCAGTTTAACAGCAGCCTACCTGGACCGCTTCCCAGAGCTTTGGTGCATCGATGATTTCCAGAATTGCTTGACCGAATTCCTATCCAACAAATCTGTCAGAGTACATGAGCCAAAGCGAGAGGTTCTTGTGTTTGACCAATTCCATGACTGGACCCGTGGCCAACTTATTCTTGTACCAAGTTGATTTTTGCTGAACAAGTTAGGAATTCTCCATGATGATGATCAGGCTCCAATTTTAAGATGGCTTCTACCATCATATCATACCAAAAAATCAATTTGTGGTGATTCCTTTAGGTCACTCGATATGAATCATCATGCATCTCAACGGTTCTCATCTCATGCCAAGGAAGGGCCATTATTCACACCACCTGAGCAACGCTCATTTGAAGGGCATCGGAGGGCCTGGGGCACCCCATCTATTTAGATTGGAGCGTGTTCGTGATGCAGGAGTGATTTGTGCAGTTCATTTGACAAGCCTGATTATTAACCTGTTTCCCTCCCGGGCTCCCTTGCCTGTTTGCCAGGACTATCTTCTGAGGAGCTGAACACCAAGTTCTGGCGCCGGCGGCGGGTGGAGTTCGGTCCATCTGATGTGGTCTTGAGGACGGGATTAGCTGGGATAGTTTCAAATCAAATTTGATGGTGATAAATTACCCAGCGGGTTGGCCGTCAAGAAAGGCTGTGGCAAGCCTTTCAAACATGTATCATAAAAAATATATAAGCATACAACCTTTGGGGTGACTTGTGCCCTTTTTAGAGGTCTCAATTCAAGATCTTGTAAGCACATTTAGAGTAACCATGCATTTGACATGTAGCAACAGAATGCTTCTCAGTTGCATGTTTTTTTTGGTTGCAGGACCAAAAGATTTCTGTCAAGCCCAGACTACCAGCCAGACAAGTTCCTCTACTTGCCAGCCTCAGTAGCCCAAGAAGTGGCCAGTGCTTCACCACCTCCAGGCACAGGAAATTGGGTTGCGGGTGAACATGTCATTCTGGCAATTTCCAACCCATGGCAGTCTACGAGCATGACCCAGTGAACACCCAGAGCGATGAGAACAAGACATTGCGAAGGTATGCCAACCTCCTGCGTAAAAGCCTGAGTTTCGACTCTGGAGAAAACATATCAAATGTCCGTTGGTTTTTTAGTTGAAATTTTTGACAACCGCCCTGAGGCCAACCACCTTTTTGCATGGACAGCGCGGCTGCATGCATTGAGGATTTGGCCAACAATGTGTATGGTCGATTTCCCATTTTAGATGTTACAATGCCCGGTAGCTCAGCTGGACACTCTACACTCTTTAGAAATATTTTTGGCCACTGCCTCAAATCTTGAGGGGTTGTTTCATGCTGTCAGGTGCATCCCAAACGGATGCCTTGCAGTGGGCCCTGGAGTTCGGTATCAACCTCCGGTGCAAGGACAGGACTTGGAAGCTGCCCCTTGCATTGAACAAGTCTCCACTCTCTACTGCAAAAAACATTGTTCGACAGTTATTTGTTCTTCCAACAAGTTGAGTTTTAATTCTGAATCATTTAGTGTTGAGGCTCCAAATGAGCTGAAGATTGTTGCTGAGAAGCCTTCCGGTGAGGAACGGAAAAAATATAAGAGGGCCAGGACAAATGCAGCACTTTATCGGGCTGCGGCCCTTTTGTGGGGTAAAGGGGTTGATATGGCAACAGCTATATCAATTGTCGAGTCGGCTATGAGAGATGCCGGTGAGGTCTGATTCTTACCATGGGATTCGAGTTGAATTTCACCAAAAAAACAAAACAACTTAACTTTGAAACTAGTGGACATTTTGAGCTTCGTTGACACACCGGGACCTTTTCCGACTCAAATGTGGTACTTGCGTGCAAGGTGCAACACAACTCAAACTTATCAAATTTGAAAATGTCATGGTGTCATAGTCTTTCATTCAGATTCTTTTGATGGGCACCTTGCCAAGCAGAAAATTTGTGCAGAGCACTCGGCCGAAATCCGGCCTTTTGTGAAGCAGTGCTCGCCAGCACCTTGTGGCAGCGATTGGGGTCCGGATTGAAACAAGTGCAGGAGCTCAACACAAGCCCTTCACTTTCACATGCCAAATTCAACTTTCAGCTAGTCTGCAATCCTTCTCCAGAAATTTAGCACTTTGGATTGTGAAGGGGTTGTGTGCACAAAATTCACTACTGATGAGGCACTGCAGTTTGTGCTTGATGAGGATGACATCCGGCACAAAACCTGTCAACTATGGGGAAAACTTTGAATACTCACACCAGAAAAAAATGCGAACTTTGATTTCCAATGATTCAATAAGGTTTTGTGCTGAATGACATCATCATTAAGCACAAACTGTTATCTCCATTCTGGGGTCGTTTTTGTGACAAGAAACTTAAATTTGGCTTTGGTAGCAACACCCCAAAAACAATGATTTTGTGAAGTTTGGGAGGTACAATCCGGCACAAAACAGTTTGGGGTAAGGTACGATCCGGCACAAAACAGTTTGGGGGAAGGTACGATCCGGCACAAAACAGTTTGGGGGAAGGTACAATCCGGCACAAAACAGTTTGGGGGAAGGTACAATCCGGCACAAATTCGATTGTGGCCAGGTGCAATCCGGCACAAAACCATTTTGAACGAGGTGACATCCGGCACAAAATGGGTTTGGATGGGGTGCTATCCGGCACAAAAAATTGGCTTTAATATGTTTTAACCAGTTGCCCCCAAATGCCAAATCACCTTAGAGAATATTTTTTCGGGGTCGGGAATAGGATAGCCAGTGAATGTCAACTACCCAACATGCCAAAAACTATCACCTAACTGGCTTAATCTTGATTGCCATAAGTTAAGTGAGACACCCGCTTCTGAGCCACCGGATGCCAGGGAGCAGTCGCCGTTGATCTCCAAGCCTCAATGGCGAAACGTGGGAGAGTTTCAGGGGAATCCAGCAACAAGGGCCAGAAGGTTGGTGAGCCCAAACTTCCTTCTATCCCTGCAGATTCTGCCAAACTTTCTCACATGAAGCTGTTCAATCAGTGGATGACTTTCAGCTGAAATTTGCTTTGAACTTTTCCAGAATGCCTTGGAACTCATTTTTTGTCGCCAGATGGCCATCAATCAGTATATATATATATATATCAATATAGTTCCTTCCCGTGCTACTAAGGGATGGATTGATCGCTCTCCATGGGACATTCGATGACTACATAGCCAAGAGACTGGAGACCAAGGACAGCTGCTGATACTTGTTGACTGCTTTTCACCTGGCAAGCACGGGGTTGCAGGAAAAGCGTGTCGAGTTCTACAAGATCATCGATGCAGCCTTTCCACCGGACGACAGCGAGCTTGGCCCTCATTCGTGAACAAAATCAATATCACCAGGCATAAGGTATTAGGAGTGAGTACCCCAACAAGAGAAATATTGCAACACCGAAACTCAACTCAAAGATCCATATTCTTTTGGGTGCTAAAGACAAACTAGATTTGATTTGATATATCATTGGGATGCCCTGGAAGAGCTTAGGTCATATGCGACTGAAGCATCATTTGAAGCCCCAGGGGCCAATGTTCTGCGGCCATGGATGCTTCCACACCGGCCAGATTACGGGCTGCGGGGAACTTCAGATGTTGTGAACTGACTGCAACCTAGACTAGCTTGTTTTTGATGCAACTGCACTGCATAAAATCAACACAGCATGTTCTTTGGCATCTTGCTTATGGGCGATTGAGGATGTCCAGCGACTCCTATGCCAATTGATGGCTCTGAATGGACTGCGCACAGATCCAAATGTAGCTGGGACAGAAAAAATTGTGGTGACCAAGTTGGATGACAAGTGGCTCTCCAGCCCCAAGGTTTTCTTGTCTGCGGCAGACATCGGTGTGGAAAGAGGCCTCCTCCCACCCGAGTCCTGCTTCATGGTCAAGGGGTGGAATAGGGGAGTGTGTGCCATCATTGTCATGATGGCCATGACCGAGCTGGTGGAGTTTCGGGAGGCCTGTTAAGCTGTTCAAAGGGCTTGCTTTGGTTTGGTCGCCTCACACAATGTTTGATCGCAAAAAACCTTCTTAAACAGTTGTGAGAAACACCGCATTTTGGTGACTTTCTGGGGTCTGTGGTAAGCCATTTCAATTTTTATTCATTGCTCGATCAATGTCAGGCCATGCCTGAAAATGTTGTGAAGCCCTGAGCTTAGTTTTGTTTGCAATGCTGGGGTGCTATTGACACTAGGTGACATTTGATTGCTGTTTTCTTGGAGGTCATTTAGCTCCATCTACATCACGAAGGTCGCTGCAGATTTGGCTGAGTGCGTGGAGTGCAACAGAGGAGCTCAAGTGTGTTGAACATCAATGTCTGACATGTTTTTAATCTAAATTTCACTCTTGGTATCTCTTGGTTGCCAGGAGTGACCCTTCAGGCAACTTCAATTCGCAGAAGGCCAAACGCCTTTAATTTTCTGCACCAGATGGAGGCTTTGCTGCGTATTGGGAGCACAAGTGATGCTGCAATGAATGGTTTGCAGGCCAGTGGGTCACTAGATTGGGGTGTTTTGACCAGTTAACCAAACTAACCGTCTCTAACATTCTTGCCATTCATCCTTGCCCTGGAGGCCCTCCAGAATGCTGCATCATTTGCTGCAGCTTACCAAATTGGTCGCTTAGAATCTGGGGCAGCTGTGAATCTCTTGACTGCTGTGACAGAAAAGACGAGGGAAGGACTCAAGGTCCTTGTGAGGCGGGGGCACAGTTTTAATTTCAAAAGCTGCTTCACTATCCACAATCCACTATTCACTATCTCAAGGCAAAACTAACATGGATGTGCTGAATCATCTTGTTCAGGCTCTTTGGCCAGCCAAAATTTCTGCTGCACGATGGCTTGGCTGCGGGGATCATGAATGTCACTTACAATAGTGCTACAGGTGCTTTGGAACCATGGGACAGAGTTTTGGGCAACTCCCAGCAACTCCCAGGATATTGTTGACTTGATGCTCCTAAGAATGCGTCGTGACTTCGAAGCCCTGAATCCCAAGATGAGAAAGCCATGGAACCAAACTCAGCTGGAATCTTCGCTGTTAACTTAAACACCATGATTCAATATAATATTATAAGCTTTTTCGTATCTTTTCAAGATTTGGCACACATGTTTCACTTGACATATTGCTTTATTATATGTGTGGTAAGTACTTAGAATCAATCCTATACCCCTCTTTCAGCCAACCCAGGAACAACTTCAGCGAGTGTGCGCATGCTTCAAGGCCATGATGGCCAAATTCCAGGAGATGGTGCCGAGTAGTTGCTTCGAAGAGGTACAAGGAGAAATCACGGCAACGTGTCTTTGCTGATTGAATTCTTCTCTGAAATGTAATGCTGTTCTTATGTTTACTGAGCAGGCTGATGCACACACAAACACACATATCACATATCAATTTGACATGTGAACATGTTGATCTAATCTGAGGTTCATGAACCGTCACATCGATGCCCAGTTGATGGAGCTTCTCAGCAAGTCTGTTCCACCCCCAGACATTACCAAGATCGACGTCTTCAATACCCATCTTGCCAAGTACCATCAAAAGGCCAGGCTGAAAGAATATTGGACCATTTTTCGTTTCTTCCACTGTTTTCTCTGGATTTTCCGTGCCTCCAGGTGGATGATGACAAAGCTTCCAAGGCAGCTGAGCCTCCCAGCGACACAATTGGGGGGGATGTGATGGGATGTGCAAGTTGCAGTGATTGTGATTTGAAGGGTTTCTGGTGTTTCTGATCAAAATGAAGCTGCAGGCAGCCCTTCTTCAAACAACATGGTCTCAGACCGTGCTGGACATCGAGTCGGATTTGTCTGCTCTTGAAAACTGGTCTTCCAAATTTCAAATCTTTGCATCCCAGCAGGCAAGCCCATGTTTCAGTATTTAAAGCAATCAAATAGAATATGGGCCATTTCTTTCTTCAGAATTTCATGTTCATCACACATCAGAATTGCAATGATATTGTCCCTCTCTGTCAGGGTGGCCTCGATGTGCAATACCTGGCCAGCCGGTACAGCCGGGGGAAGGAAGCTGTGGCGGGGTTCATGGAGCAGCGCCACGTGTTTGCCAATGTCAAACAGATCACTCTTGCACAGGGGGAAATTGTGGAGAAGCAAGCATCTTTGGGCAGATCCTTGCTGCTTGTCGGTCGAGACTTTGTTTTTCATGTTTTCTTACAGGTGAAGCAGCAAAGCAAAATGTCTTATCATGAAGAAACAAGCATTTAGCGCTGGCAATTTGGTTTCGAATAAGGTTGACCGTCATGATTGTTGATTGCAGCCTCTGGCCTGGGCGTGCCTTGGCCTACTGTCTGTGAATGCTTGTGTGTGTGTGGGGCATGTTTGCGCAACTGCTCACTATATCTCTTTTGCATTGGCTCCAGGTGCTCTATCTGTGGACGAGAGCTTGTCCCTTGTTCAGGCAGTGTGCGGGGGCAACAGCTCAACCTTGGGTTTCGTCCTGATGCCACTACCCCATTCATCTGCAGCGCATACAGCCATCTTGAACCACCGCCGGGCTATTGAGAACACATGCATTGCGACACTTGAATGCAATGATATGTGCCAACCATATGTTTGTGTGCATGTGGCAGCCTGATTAGCAAGCATGAGTATGAGCATGTGTACATGTGCGTTGTGTACATCAGGTCATTTGATGTGCAAGAGGTCAGCTTGATCTACAAGGAGAGCACTCACGGTGGAGACAAAAGGAAGACAAACCAACACTGTGCCCCAGCCAAGACAGTTTGCTAAGTCTTGATCACTTTTAAGATACTTATTTCGGACAGTCAATATGAATCTAGTATGCTACTTTGTGAGGTCTGGCGCTGACATCGGGGGCTCAAAAGCATGTTGAGTGGAGCAAAAGTCGCATGATGCTTGGTTCGCTCACTGGGATCGACAGGGCCAGAGTTACGGACTTGCAGAACCCTGATGATGACCGTCCGTTAGCACCACACTTTCGGGCTACTTGTTCAAAAAAAATGTGAGACTCTGTAACTGTAAGTTGAACATAGCTTCTGAGATCCAAGTATGTCCGCACAACACATATTTCTCGGTGCTTTCATTTAAGGTTCAACAACGGGGAGTCGAAGCTTCCAAATCCATCTTGATGAAGATGCTGGACGGCTTGCAGCTGCCTGAAGGTTCTCCAATCTTGGTGGTGGATTGCCTGCCCAACAAGCTTTTCGGCCAATTGGTTGGGGTGATTGTGTCACTGGAGTCTCTGATGATGATGTCTCTGATGATGGTGATAATCATGATGATGATAATCATGATGATGATGATCATGATGATCATGATGATGATAATGATGATGATGATAATCATGGTGATGATGATGATGATGGTGATGATGATGATGATGATGGTCATATGATGGTCATATGATGGTCATATGATGGTCATATCATGTCATATTTTATCAGAACTTTTACATGCAACAATCATCAACAAAGTCAAAACATTATCTATGATTATCTCAAAATTCCAACCTAAAATTTCCAATATGTTTTTTCCCTTGCTTACCTTTAAAACTGAGGTTTGGTGAATGGTCCCAAGCGTGTGCACAGCTGCAGCTAGATGAATTGCTTGGCAACAACAAGGCTCTGGCTATCACTTACTTGGGTATCTGTTTGTCTGATGATCCAAACATGAGATCCTTGTCTTCAACCATTGCGGGGCAGTTCATGGCCAAATGGTGGGACGTATCTGCGGAAGCTGGCCCCAAAAGACGACCCCGGACTGCCTTCAACGAGAGCATTCCGACTCTGAACATCCTGTCGGCGGCAAATGGAGTTTGCAAGACACTTGACAGCTGTTTTGCTTGCTAATCTTTGGGTATGATATATTAATATGATTCTGCAATATGTCTATCTATTGGTCGGCTATTTGTCTGTCTATCTATCCATCTACCTATCTATCTTATCTTATCTTATCTTGCCTCACCTGCCTTACCTTATCTTATCTTATCTTGCCCCACCTTGTCTATTCAATATATTTATCTATCTATCCATCTATCTATCTATCTATCGATCTATCTATCTATCTGTTTCTCTACTTACCTCACTTCCTATCTATCCATCTACCTATCTATCGATCTATATCTATCTATCTGCTTGTCTGTCTACCCAAATCCATTTATGTATTTGTAGTTGTGTACAGTATCCAAAAACCCATCTACAGAACCATTGTGTTACAGGGCAATCCCTATTTGGAAAACCTATATATTCACCATTCCTCTGATATCTTCACCGCTGAGGATTCCTGAGATGATCAAGACCAAATATGGGGCCAGCCAGTCTACTGCTCTGAGCAAGTTGGAGGATCAGATTGCCAACAATCGGGAACTTGCCAAGGCACTGAAAGGATCATTGGAGGAGTCAGGGGGTGGGGACCCATCACCATCCGGATCTGTCCCTGGGGAATCTGGATCTCGCACTTTGGCCAGCCCTGATTTTACTGGTGCTGTGGATGTCCCCAATTTCACCACCCGAGTTGTCTTGGAATCGAAGCCCATTGATGACTTCTACAATGGCCGGACGTTACTTTGTTTCATATATGAAACCACTTCTTATTTCTATTTGTTTCCCATTCAGATTAATAATAAGATTCCCCCAGGAAAAACACTGATGGAATTTTTGTGCTGCCACGATTATCTTGCTATGAGGATCCAGTGTGAAGCTACGTTGGCTGGCGAAACTAACCTTCGCATCTGCAAAGATTCCACTGGGAGCTTGTGGCTTGCAAATGATGGTGGCTGTGCAGAGCTAGGGCCGAAGGAACTTTTCGGGTTCAATCTGGGTGCCTTCACTGAAGTGGTGGCAGGACCTCTAGATGTCAGTCCAACATCGCATGGCTTTTAAATTGCTTTCAATCAATTTGGGAGCCAGCCACCATGATATTCTACATCCGAAAAGCCATAGTTCCCACACCAACTGGGTCATCTTCCCATTCCGTCCTGTGAGGAGATGCAGCCACAATTGCTGACTCCATTCCATGGCTTGTCACCTCAGACTTGCAGGTGGTGTGTGTGGTTTTCGAGAAGGATGGCAGCACCCAGAAGGAGCTCATGACGGTGGCCGACACCATGTGTTGGATTGCTCGGACTAAAGGAGCTACAGAGGCTGCAATGCTGGACCATGACCTGGAACCGCTGACAGAGGAGCATTGTAGTGGTACAGTATCCCATTATACAAATGTTTCCAAAAATCTTTTTTAATAATACTGCAAAGGAAAATATATTTATTCTTCAAACCCTGACAGGACGGGCCGAATGGCCAAAAGATCCCAAAGCAGTTTCGATATCGAATCATCCCCAAGAGCAAAGTCAACAGCTTCAAGCCGAAGAAGCTGGAGGGTGACACGGCTCTGGTGCGCTATTCCCAATTCGGGGCGATCTTTGACATGTTCAAGAACTTGCCATCGACTTCAAACTTTGGCATCGTTTGGGAGGTGTTTGCTGGGGAAACAATATGCCTAGGTCAGTCACTGTCATGGTTCTCACCCAGATTTTGGTCCATGAAATATGTTGTGGATTTTACAGCCATCATTTCAACATGTTCATTCGATGTTGGGAAGCTGGAGCAAATAGATAATCAATCTCAATCCCACGTTTTGTGTTGCCCTGAAGGTGAAAGTGTCTGATGGTATTCCCTCGGTGGTCACTCCGGCCAAGCCGAAGTTTTACTTCAAATCCATCACAACTGTGCCTGCCAAAACGGCAGTTTTGGTGCAGTAGTATCACACCATGGAGCCCAGATTTTGCATGGAGTGTTTCGGGTCTCAATCACCAATTTATATATATATTTACCAAATGGCTAAAAACCAACTACAGAATTGACAGCTTTCTACTTGAAAACATTTTGATTTCAAATGCAGCTGGAAGAGGCTACGCTCCCAGTGCTGGGCTGCCTGACGCAAAGGTCCAAGAAGACTTCAAGTCAAGGCGAAACACCTGCATGCCAGCGGCATTGTTTAATCGCTTCGACATGGCACATGCTTTGGATGTCCAACAAGTTCAAATCATTGTCACAAAAAAACGATTCGTATTGAAAGTTGGTGAATCAAGGGTGCTGTATCACCATAGTAGTTGACTTCAGCCATGGCTCTTGCTGCTGTGGAAACTTTGTCAGATGAAGAGGCTCCTAGAATCACCACTCCAGATGATGTTCCCCAAAAAGTTGCAAAGTTGGAAAGTGGCAAGGCTGAAAAGCCAAAGTCGAAACCGAAACCAAAGGCCAAAAGCAAGGGAGGAGGAAAGGGCAGCGAAAAAAAAGCCTCGATGCCTGAGCCAGAAAAAGTGAAATCAAAGGGTGCGTCAGCACCAAAGGCTCTCAAACGGCCGGCCTCGGCTGCCTCGGCTGCATCCGCCATGAAGCGGCCAGCTGCTAGCCGGGACCCAGACCGAGTTTCCACTGGCAAGGGCCTGTATAAGAATGGTGTTTGGGGCATCAAATTGAACAAGAAGGAGATCATTCGGGTAGCTTGGTGTGTCAATATTTTTCATGTGTGGCCTGTTGTCATTGTGTGCAACTGGCAAATTCAAGAGATGATGCATCATGCTGATGTTTTGTTTGGGAAAGTAGGTACCAATAGCTTGACATTCATTTGCTCTGCGGGTTTCAGGTAAAGCCACATCCTGATATCTCTGAAGAAGCTCTTGCCGAAATCGCTGCCGCTTGGACTGTTTGGCTGGTGACTTTTTTGATTCATTGAGCGCACAGGCATGGTCAACAGGCATGGTCACTCACAATAATCCCAAACCCAATTAGGTCCCATTCAAATCCAGCGAAATACATACCAATTTGAATCCCCATCAAGTTGAATTGACCTGAGTTTCAAAAAAGTTATCAATTAAGCCTTGATCAAACTTTCCCATCCAAGTCCTACCAATCGACCCTGAGGTTGCTGTGAAGGATGAGCTTGTTCGCACGAAGGGGGATGTCGAAGCATCCAAAACTTTGTGTGTATCTTGAATGCACTGGATTTCTATCATCAAGTTTAGAATGGTTTTGCCAAATTATTGCCACTGTATGTCAGTGTGACAAACATTCCTCTGTTAGTTTCACATGGTAGCTATCACCACACCCCAACAAGATCATTTATTTTGGCAATTCATTTTCTATTTTCCTCCCAGGAGACCATGCGTCAAGCCGCCATCGACAAGTCCCAGAACGCTTCCAAGGGTGCTGAGGTGCCTGCTGTTGAAGAAGAAGCCTACGAGGGCAAGGAGGTTCATGGAGAAGGTGAAGAGGAAGAGATCGAAGTAGATGATGACATTGAGATGAAGGTTGGGGATTCGACAAAAATGCAGTCAATGATTACTGACCATCACATCAAATTCAATCAGGGATCCATGCCCCTTTTTTTCAGAAACCTTTTTGCACTTCAGAAACTTTCAGAGATATCAGAAAAAAAACGAAAACGTTCATGAGATTTTCTTGGAACATTCCAGGACCTATTTGGATCGCCAGCTGATGTGGACTGAATCCCGGGTAGAAAGTTCCAGCCTTTTGTTGGCGGTGGCATGTTGGCAGCAAAGCACCTGAGCCGGGCACCACTGCCTGAACTTATTCCTTGAACACCTTTCAGATTCATACCAACTTGGGGAATACATATAAATGTATATATATATTTACATAGGTATATGTACATATAAATATATATGCATATGTAAATAAATAAATATATATATATATATATATGTTGATAAATATGTATGTATATTTGATGTATACAAATGTAAAATTATGTATATATTTATGTAGTTATATTTATGTATATAATATTTTTAAGTACATATATTTATGTAAATATTTTTTGTATATAAAGACAAATACATATATATATATATTTAAGTATATATGTATATATGTATATATGTATATATGTATTTATGTATTTATGTATTTATGTATTTATGTATTTATTTGAATTTGCATATTTGCAACTATGTATATGTATATATATATATATGTGTGTGTGTAACTGCATATATGTATATATGTAAATATTTATGTATAACATACATATATATATATACATGTATGCGTTTGTCTTTACATGTAAATATTTTTATAAATATGTTTTCATAAAATTTATCTACCCCTAAAATTGCAAAAACATCGCTTTACTTTTCACCTTTGGCAGTGGGTGAACGGCCAAGAACTTCGGCGGACACGAACCCATTGCAGCCCATGTTGAACACATTTGTTTGGTGGCAGTTCTGTCGCACATGGTTCTTCTAAAACTTAAGGGCATTGGGTTTACATACCGTCATATGCGTTTACTTTCACCAGCGCGGCTGTGAGTGGCTGTGAAATGGCACAGCGATTTTTGGAAACATCGATGCCGAAAAAACATGATCCAAAGCGAGGTCAAACATGGTCAAACATCCACTGCATTAGTGCTTTGTTTCAGTGCCAACTTCGGTGATCCCCATTGAGTGTCAACTTCGGTGATCCCCATCCCGGCTAAGGTTCCAAGCCAACCCGTGGGAAGGCCAGCCAGATAGTGAGTCAGAGTCAAAACCCAAAATCAAACCCATCAATGGGATATGTTATTATAGTACCATGCGCGGTGCCAAGCATGCACATTCTAGGACATCATGATGACCCAACTTTTTTCATCTTTTTTCTACACTTGGAAATGTTGCCCCCAATGGGTTTCAATGGAGCTTGGTTTGGGTTAAACTGGTGAATCAGGTGCACTACCAAACGTACGTCAACCAGGTAAAGGCCAATTGGAGTAACAGTAACAATTCAGATTCAAAATTGTTTCAAAATTGGGTCTAAAACAATTCAGTATCATCACATTGCGGGTATCTCCAAACATGTTTTTCGTTTGAACCCCACTTTGGGGTTTCATCGCTGGGCTTCCCCACCTCGGAGGCCATCTTCTTGGCCACCACGGGGTGGCAATGCGGTTCGGCCGGCTGGCCGGGGGGTTGGTTATTTGGATAGTAGCATATAATACATACATAATATACATAGATAGATATAGATATAGATATAAATATAGATCGATAGAGATTTAAGTCTATCTTTGTGATGATATAGGTAAGGGCTCATACGCAAAAAAACAATTCCTAATAGGCACCACAACCACTACCCCTTTCATACTTTTAAGCTACAAAAACTATAATATATTACGCACACCAGTTTTTCGCAAGCGCCGCGTAGACAAGCTAAGTTAAGTTTCTACATTATATGGTTATCATTCGGTTGGGTTGGCTCAAGCTGGTGACTTTGGATAAAAGTGAGCTTTCCAAGCAGCAATCATGGCATTGAATGCTTTCACCAAGCATCACCAGCTGCACTTTAGCTAGCCAGAAGCCAAAACCCTGGTTGCATAGCAAAACCCTGGTTACCAGGAACCAGAACTTTCAACAAGATGAACCTCCACCGAATCCTACACCACCGACACCGCCACCTACAACTACACTACCACTGATCGCCACGCCTCCACCTGCACCGAAAGCCAGACCCACCGAACCAGACGTTCAGGACCATCGCATTGTCCCAGCTCCAGCCATCGCTCCTCCTCACCAACCACAAGTTCCATCACCACCAACACGCCGTCCACAATCCCGAACTCCAAGATCACGTTCCCATCGACCTTCTGTACATTCCCATCACCATCGCAAATCTCCTCAACGTGCAGCTCGACCTCGTTCTCCTCTTCCTCGTTATCGATCATCCACGAAACACGCCAAGGACCGCCGAACCCCATCCCCATACAGACGAAGATCACCGCCAAGACGACGCTCTCCTGTGGTTCCTCGACGTCATCGATCTCACCCACGCCCATGCTCCGCGACACCACGTCACCGATCCAGAGGCCGTGAAGTCGTACTTCGACCTGCTGCAAACCCATCCAATCCGAACTACATCCCCACTCCCGATGCTGATGACACCTGGGGTTCATGGAACGAAAGCCACTACACCGACACCTACCACCACCACACTGCTCGACCCAATCCTCCTGCCGATCCACCACCACCGGAACCACCAACCAACCCACCAACCCATACTTCAGCACCACTCGGCGCGGTGTCCTTCCGAGTTCCGGACGGCGACAGTGAAAATTCTGAGGTTACAGATACAATTTCGCTCACCAAGTTTGACACGAATGACATCGACCTCGATGAAATGGTGGCTGCGGCCAATGACCCCCATAGGGTCCGTTGCCTGACTGAGCTTGGCCCCGATCATGTTGTTCCCCTACGCCAATCATTGACCCCGGCTATCTTGCAGCTATTCAACCAATTTGTGGACGCGATGTTCGAACAGCTGGCTCAACCATACCGCACCGTCAACAACCATCGTATTTACATCAAAGCAAGCCAAGCCACCGTCAGGAATATTGCCAGGGCCTTTGCACAATCCGACTTACTGGACATCGAACTCGCAAGGCAAACACAAGCCTTCTACATCGAGCCAGAGAACTTGCTGACCATCACGGTTCCCACAGGATTGAAGAAGAAACCAATCTACCGTGGCGAACACATGGGCACCTACCTGATCTACCACAAAACGAGTTGGGAATCAGTTGCCAAAATTCTTGCGGAAGACTGCATCCGCCCGGCAACTTGGACAAAAAACGAAGCCGGCATACCGACTCAATACCCATGTTACGGGTTCTTCGGAATGTCCTCTGAGATCGCAGACATCGACAACCTACCCGGCTATGCTGTCAAGATCTGTACCTCTCAGCTCTACAAAATAGGCAAAGGACAAAACCCATCAGGCCTACTGGCCATATGCCGCTCACCCAAATGCATCCGTGCCCTAGCTGGAGGAAATGACCAAATCCAACGCTTGTGCAACCTTGCGGGCATCGCCAAGGGCAAAGACAATGCAACGGCTATGAACTCAAGCGCCGCATCTATATGCTACGTTGCCTCCACTCACACGGTTTTCCCGGGCTTGATCACACACCAGACTACGGAGACCAATGCACCTTCGGAACCTCCTGATGATCCCGCACGTCCAGTACGACCTGACCCTTCTGCCGACGCCCCAGAACCTTCGGAGACGGCCCCAGACGACTCTCGCGACACACCGAGCCACCGCGAGACCGCTGCATCTGGCTCTCGGGACTATGCTCGCCGATCTTGGCACGACAATGCTTCTTGGGACAATTCAACCTACAGCCGCCGAGATCGCCGCTCATCATACCATGAAGACCACTCTCGCGACCAGCACCATGAAGGCAGACCTCGTTCTCGACACTCGACCTACCACTCCAGATCTCGTTGGTGAACTTCCTACCCTTGCGGAGCACCGGAACAAGTACCGACTATTCTACGTCATCGATACAGTGAGCCTAGTGGCCCTGCCCGATCATTTTGGAGTAACAATGCTTCTCCCGACATCAGGTATTGACGCCACTTCTTCCTCAAAAGGTTTGTGAACTGCTGCATGCTCATGATTGTTGATCCGTTCGCCCGCTTCGTTTTTCACTTCACGTTTCACATACTGAGACCTCGTATTATGTTTCACACTATTTCAACCGCACATTACTATCGTCTCACCTCGACATTTTCCGCAGCTTTCATTCGGCAGTTCGAGCGCATTTTGACCTATTATCTCGTGACCCTTTCTACATCATGGCGTCCCAGGACCTGATCTCCCAATACAGCGCTGATATGAATGGAATTCCTCCTTCCCAGCCGGATCGTTCGCGCACACCACCTCGTCATCAACATGGATGGCACCAAGTAGTACCGGCGTTCCGTGGCCCGATGCACTATGCCATGACGACCCATCGACCCTTTTGGAACCCATCCGGAATACCGCCACCGCCACCTACGTCTCCATCGTTCCCAACACGCCCACCATGGACTTCACCTACGGCACCTTTTCCGCCCACGCCGCCTCCGAGCTCACAGACACCTCCCAACAACGCCAACTTTGCACCTCAACGTCACCCTTTTACACCGAGATCACCGAGACCTATGTCATCCCCAGGAGCAAGTTCCTCTGTCAACGAAGGATATACATGCAGACCAATTGAAATCCCACCAGTGGAGAACTGGAAACCTGATGTCGACTTCCACGACTCCAACAAGATCAATGGTTTGGACTTTCCCTCCAGAATCCGACAGAGCAGATTTTCAAGCTACAAGGACATTGAAGGGATGGATCCTTTACAAGTCCCACTCTGGAAGTTCTTGTACCAGGGCTTACACAATACTTGGCTTCGCCGAGTTGCATACGGAAGAGAAACCTTCGTCCTTCCTTTTGACAACATAGGCACTACAGTATTTGTGGCCGAATTGGTATCACAACTACGCACCCGCAATGTAGACTTGGACAAACTTGCTACATTTCGAGCTCGTTCAGCAGGCCAATGTCTCAACCAGAAGGAAGCCACCCAAAACATGGCCAAAGATGTTGCTCAACTTCTCCAATCTTGGCTCCCGACTCAACCTTCTGCTGACGTGGCAAGCCAACAACGCATTCTTGAACTGGAGGCAGAACTGGCCAAGGTCAAATCGGCCGCTACTACCTCACCAGCTACGGCACCTCCGGGCTCCACTCCGGCCACGACACCGATAGGACGTGCACTTCAAGGACAACCTGCCCTTCTACGACCTTTGACCCCTCAACTCTGCTTATCTCTCCGGGCTCCGTGAACACTTGGCTCGTTGACAACCAACCCACATCATTGTCGGACACTCAATACACCAAGTGGTTGAAAGCCTTGAAGCTACCACAGCCCAAACAGGACATCCTGGAGAAGAACTTGGAAAAGGTCAATGAATGGTGGCAAAACCAACCCGATGATGCTTCGAAAACTATTCAACGCGCAAGCGTGGCTATGGGTATCGACCCCTGCAAGCACAAGGGGGCCTCCACGGATGAAGTCGTCCTCAAGGTCATGACGGTGGCGTTATTGATGCAATCCTGACTAGCAGCCTATTTGAAAGCACCTGGCTCAAAAGCAGCCAACATTATGCGAACTTTGGCCGTGGCTCATTCCTGTATTCTTGTTCTTGCACTATTGACTCCTTTCACGTTGTCCCCTTCTGTTGATGTCTTTTTTGCTTTTCGGATGCTCCAAACTGTATTGATGGGCCAATATGTGTTATTACATCCACGAGCCAATCCGAAACTCCAAGCCTTGCTCAAAGGCACTCCGATGCAGAGTATTTTCTTTTGCAGATCCTGGGATGACTTGTCTGTCGCCCTCCAATGTTTCAAGCATCCTCAGGCGGTGTATATTCGTTTCAGCCACATTGCTAATTTTCAACCTAAGTTTTATGTTGGTTCCACGTCTTCATTTGTTTTGGACCGCGAACACTCTCGCTATCGGAAATTTCTGCAAGTGCAACAACATAAATTCGTGCTGGCCGAAGTTGCCTTACGGTTTTGGTGCAGATTTGACAATTTCTGGATGTGGTCTGTTTTCCCGATCTACACCAATAAATCCAACTTTTGGGCCTTGGAACAGGCCTTAATTCAATTGTGGCAACCTCGATTGAACACTCCGTTCATTTACCAGTTTTTCAATTGCCGAAAGGGACTCATTGCACGTACCAAATTTTCCGCCTCTCGACAATTTGGAGCATTTTCCTTGTGGCGGAAACTTCGCTGGCGATCTACACCCCATCATGTTCGACACGCTCTTCATAGTCCTCTTTTCCATCGACGAGTACAACTCTGGGAGATTATCCAGGATTTGGGCAGTAACTCCGTTCGACGATTCCACATGGAGAAGAAATTGCGATCCAACGAAATTGGAGTTCAAGGCTGCTACTTTATCCGACGTCTTGCCAACAACCTTGGAGAACCCCAAAGGTCGTACGCCGTCAATGCCATTGACCGAGCTTTGACCTTCTGGAAAGCCAAACGAGTCAGAAAACCGGTTCCTCTTCGTGCGCCTTGGCTACTATGCCCCAACTGGACTCGGGATCTTCGACGGCTGCTCACCTCCCACGTTCATCAAACTCGACTTTACAACACCACATTGCAGACCCCTTCCACTGCGATTGTCTTCACAAAGTTCCCCTCGGTAATGGATAGCTTGTGCAATCACAAAGAAGCCGCTACAAAATGGGCTGATGGCGAAACCCCAAAGTGTGCATGTGATGCCTTGCGACCTCATGCCCTTCGTGTTCTCCAACCCGATCACCACTTGGTCCTGGACGGCGACAACCTACACTTCGAGGATGGCCCACACACATCCATTGCGACTGGTTCGCTTCAAAACAAAATCTTCCCACCTTCCAAAGAAATCCAGACATCGCTTCGCCTGGCTCTGCGGACGTGGACTACCCGGAACTCACTTCCTTCCTTACAAAAGTCCCATATTGATGAGCTTTGGCATTGTTCTATTCAATCCCACTACCACACACTCAACAACCACATCACTCACAAAGACATCGGCCGCTTCAAACGTCTTTTTCCAGATGCCATCTTCCACAACGAGGACAAGCGAGCTACATCCCTACGAATCTACTGCCCCGTACTCTACTTCCAGTGCCTCACCACCACCTTCGCCGACCCGTTGGTATTTCGCAAGTTGGAGCAAAACCCGAGTGACATCATCGAACGGACCATCGCCGACATCAACCGCCATTTTGGCAAAGCATATCCATGGGCACTTGGTGCTGGACGAGACCTGCCGAATGCCTATGTTCTACCCAAACGGAAGAAACAGTTTAAGGCCGGACGACCCATTGTCAGCTTCTTTACGGCACCTTTTCGACCTATGTTGAACTGCACTGCCAAGCTGATCTACAACCTTCTACCCCAAGCGTTTCCCCACAACCTGGCCAAGGGTGATGTATTTGATCTCATCAAGCTCCTCAAGGACACCGACTTTGATTCGCTCCCCACTCCCAGCATACACAACCAAGATCTTGCGGGCTTTTTCACAAGCATTGACACTGACCGCTTCATCGCGAGCTGGCGACTGACCTTGCAGTTCCTCTCGACCCTCATGAACACCGACCCCGACGAGATCATCTCCGTGAAGGCAACTCCGGGCAACAACACAGGGGACGTAGTCAAAGGCCGCACATGCCGTACACTCAATGTGACCAGGAAGATCTTCATTCGGGACATTGAACGCATTATCCTCATGTCTTTGAAAATGACTCAATTCTCCATTGGCACTACGGTTTTTGAACAAATCCGAGGATCCCCTATGGGCTCCCCACTGAGTCCAGCATTGTGCATGATGGTTGTCGCACTGTCTGAAGAAATCTGGTACCGAACCTACCGCACCACCCTTAGCAACATGGATCTCACAGCTCGCCTCCTTCGCTATGTGGACAACAGACTGTGCTTGTCGGACCCCGGCTGGGATTACGAAATCTGCTTCGCCAATTTCCTCCACCCGGAGTTCTACGGCCATCCTATCATTTTGGAAAACGGAACCGGACCAGGAGTTCTTGGGCTTTTGCATCGAGTTCGAGCCCTTTGCCCTTCGCTACAGCCCTCCACGCGACTTCAACCAGGTCATGGCGCCATTCTCCGCATCACCTTTGGCCGTCCAACTTTCGGGTTTTGTTTCACGCTTATTTCTGGTCGCCAAATGCGCGCACCCTGCCTACGAACGAACACGAGGTTTTGCCGCACTGCACCGTTTGTATAGATCTGCAGGTTTTACCGAGCCCGATCTTGTCGCTGCCGCCAAGCCGATTCGTCAATATTTGCACGTTTCCTCATTGTGGTAAAATCCTGAACCGTCCTGCTGCTGGCGCTTACGTTTCACTATTCACATCTTGCTGAACGTTTCACCTATTTGGACCATATTAGAATTTATTGGATCTTGGAATAATAGTGCTTCTCCAGCTGGCTTACCCTCAAACTCGGCCTCCTTTACTTCTTGGCCCATATTCGACGCATTGTCATGGCTTCCTCGTCTCCTACGACGTCAATTCCGATTCAAGAACCAGTGTTTCTTCAATTTCTTCATGATGTTCACCATGCTTACCTTCTACTACACCGAGCAATGGCGCTACTACCACCCACGCTCATCCCCAACATTGAACCTACTCCTCTTCCCAGTACAGACGTATGGAATCAACCCGATGGACTACGACCACATTACTCGGACCAGACCAACGCCTTCATTGACAATGCACCCATCCCATCGCCGGATATGACGGAGGAAGAGACACTTATGGATGAACTGGTGGAAACCCATCTCCCTGAGCCACACCAACATGTTGCCGCTCCGCCACCTGATGTCCTACCTGCACCTTCGAAGCTTTCTACCAGAACACCATCACCGCCGACTCGCAAACAGAAAGCCAAATCCGCTCCAAAGGCGCCTGCCAAGCGTCGTCGCCGACGTGACCAATCCCGATCCCGCTCCTCGAGCCCATTGTCACTCTGGACCTCCGAAGACAAACAGAAACTACACACCTTGAAGGCTGACGAGAAATCTCGATGTTCATGGAAAGTGATCTCGACCAAGATGGGCAAGTCCGAGGAAGATGTTCGCTCTATGTGGAATAAGATCAAAGACAAACTTGGCTGACCAACGACATATGCGAACCAAAAGCAAAAGGTAGTTTGCGGCACGGTATTACTGCTTCACCAACCAGTTGGCTTTCCTTTTGGGAATTTTCTTCTTGTTAATCTTCAGAACCATGGGCGCTGTTGCCCCATCGAATTTTGACACGTCATATCACACAACCCGCCAGCCATTTATTATGTCTCTCCGCATTCACCTGGACCGCTATTGCCAACTGCGAGCTATGCCTCACGAGAGGATCTCACCTACACGACGCTCACGCTCTCCAACAAGGACGTCGTCTTCCGCTATGGGCTCTTCGTCACTTCAGCACCCATCCAACCGGTCTCCGCCTACGACACCTCACCGCCCGGTTATTTGCCAGTTGGACCTGAAGCCGATGCAACAACTGGCCGTACGCAACCCTTATTACAACATCTTGACCCCCAAGGTCGCGGGCAACCTTTCTACAGCCACCTATGACAGCTTGTTCCAAACGTTCAAGGTGATCTACCCGGACTATGCTCGCAGTCATTTCGTTTCAGACCTCAAAACCGTAGTCACCGACACATTGTTACAACGCTGGTCGATACACCTACCAGCGTCAGATTTCTACATGATGATTGATACCGATCAAGGAGCTCCGATGCTTGACGACCTTCCTCATTCTCTTCTGGATGTTTTGAACTGGTTCTACCCGAGATGGAAAACTCATCAACATCTTGATGCCTTCACGACTCGTGAGTGTTCACCGTTGCTGCTGACACCCCATCCGGATGCACAAGACACAGGCTTTGCTGTACATGTTCAAGTGATTCCCCGTGGGCATCCATTCGTCACGGCCACCCGATACACTAAAGCGGCTGAGTGATTAGCTGTCTTGATGGATCTCGGCAAGGCCCACGTTTATGAGGAAAAAGGAAAACATTCGTTATGATGTCCACCACCCCGGTTCTGATTTTCCCTTACGTCACCCTTTTCTCGTTCTCCATTTGGTGATATTCGTTATTTATTCCTTCATCATTGACCTTCCCCACGACTTTTTGGCTCCAGTTCAGTTTTCTCGTTATCATACTCCTGTTATCGTACATGATGACCTCCAACACGGATGATACTGCTCGATTGGTCTCACACCGCTCCCCACCTACATCCGTACATGGCCTTGTCCCACACCTGCCACCTGATGATCCTACCTCGGCATCCTATATTCCTCGTGCAGCGCGAATGATTCCGACCTCTACCACTGTCCATTCCGTCTTCATCAAGAAGCTGAGCTATCCTTTATCTAACCGTTCAGATGAACTTTGGATCGTGGAAAGGACACTTGATGGTATTGAAACGTGGAAACCAGTGGAACCATTTCTGGAGAACATGCACCTCACCAACGACCAGGCGACCCTGCGTACCACAGCTAACCATTGGCGCCGATACTATGACGTACCAATTCAATCATCATCCTCATCCCCTACGGCAACTACTGTTCCCGTTTTACCACACCCTGAACACTCCAACGTCTACGTCTCCCAGCCGTACGAAGCGATACCGGACCACCTCCATATTTTGCAGTCATGCTGGGGACGCTCTGCCCAACACCACTCTCAAGGAACCACTACCTCTTTATATTGGCCACCTTGGCGGTCTACACCACCTTCTTCCCCACCGGCAACACTACAACGTACTGTACATCTCACTCACCCCGCTGTCCCTCCTCAACAAGTGCATGGTCCACTGGATGCGAACGATATTGACCCGATGGATATGTCGGACTCAAGTGTGTAATATACCACATTATTTGTCGGCATGAAAAAAGACCTGTGATTCAACGTCTCTTTGTGTGACCATTTACTAGGTACACCGTTTTTCTTCCATTTCCAACACTTTGAGCTTTATTCTTTGGTCATTCTAACCCATTTTGCAGCTTGGGCTTTTGCTTTATCCTCGATACTTCATATTCGACGCAATGGCTCGTTCTTCTCGGCCCAATCCATATCGCGCTACATCCACGATCGAGACACCGCTGGGTACACGAACCGTTGGATGGTTTGCTGGACATCGAGGCCTTCCTGGTGATGTGAACCCTCCTCCAAACAGACCTGTTCTTATTTTGGTTGACTTCTCTCCCCTACAGGCATTGACTCACCGAAGCGAACCTGACCGTGAACACTACATGGCTATGGCAAGCTCCAATTTTAGAAATGTCAGTGGCTACGAACTTGAGGCTCTGTTTACCTGGTCACGTCAGATGGAACCAGTTGAAGCCGGCCTCATCCCAATTGCCGAACTTCGCTTCTGTATCTCCAAAAGATTGAGGTCCCAATGGGACATCCAAATTGATCCCTCGAATTTGGAGTTTCGCTTTTGCGACCTGGACGGTGATACATTCCAAGTTTCCAATGATATGACGATCTTGCAGCTTTTGGAGGAATACCGACCTGAATGGCGACTTCGGCAGTACAACTCCCGCGAATCCTCTTTCCTCATTCCGGGTACCAGACAGCCTTTCGTACTACGTCTGCAATGCTACAAAATTAGCTCCGGTGTGATCTTGCCCTGATGTGCTAGCCAGCCAAAATGACCATGCTGCAGGGTTTTCTACTCTCTCTTGACACCTTACCAACACAAAGGACCTTTCGATTTATACCTTATTTGACTTTGAGCTTTGGCTTCTTTGTCGCAATTGAACCACTTGATTGAGAACCGGACTTCATTATTCTTAGGTTTTTCATGTTCTTGCTGGACTTATTTACGCAATTTTTGATGCCTCAGCCTTTGTTGTACCATTCCTCGCATTTCTGATCGTTTCACCTATGGAGCACAAACGAGACGCGACCGTTGCGGGTCTGCCTTGGCCTTCGAATCCTACCCGTGGACTCGTTCCTGCTGACCCTGTTCCAGTACCAGACACCCAGGCTTCTGCAATTTGTCATTCTGACGTTTCTGACCCTCCCACCAACACCACTTCGGCACCCTTGGCGACTGACGGTACAGCTCTTGACCCTGGAACTACGATCCATTCTGATACATACTCAGGCCTTGCACCTCCTGATATCCCGTTTCCGACGGAGCCAAGCTCTACACACAACTACCTCCATCGTGCTCACTTCTCTTCCCGCGTGGTTCACCAGATCCAGTTCAAGATCTTCACCCACTCCAACAACACCAGGGAGCTATTCATTGAAGAGATCCCCTTGTCAGGGCTCTCCAGATGTCGTGATCCTGAACACTACTTTTATGGTCTTTCGGGCAATTGGGAGTGGTCCCTGCGCACAGCGGACTATTGGCGCCATCATTTTGAAATTCCCCTAGTACATGGCCATCACCCTTTTCACAACGTTCCCATTGAGACCACGGCACCCACGGAGGCAACCCTCTTGATCCCGACGATACAGGACTTGGCTCAACAACTTTCAATCACTTTGAGGGCTGCTATGGCATCTGGGCAAATCAACGACACATGGAGAGCGCTTGAGGACATGACCTTCCGTGACGCGATCGAAACACTTCAAGCTGAGACGAGCCTCCCTTCTTAGTGACTGAATACAGTTATGTACATTAGCTCCGGAACAGTTTTATGTATCTAATTTTGTCGACATTGCTGCGATGGTCTTCCAAAATAAAACCCCGCTACTAGCGGGGTGTGTGTGTGTGTGTAACATCTGAACAGATGTAAAACTTCCTTGACTCTTACCGTGTTACATTTACAGGAAACCTGTTTATACTTGCAGGGGGGCAGTGAATCTCATTCCATCCACTGCCCAACGAAGACGGTGGTTTGAGATTGTGATATCGGGACTGATCATCCCGACGTACCTGCGCTTGTATTTTTCCGACATAGCAAGGGGCCAAGCTAAGAACCCCAACTACAATATTATACAATCTGCTGCACTGTTGTCGCAATCTGGAATCAATTTTGAAATTTACATGCATCAGAACCTTCCTCAGATTTTCGCCGAAACCATATCGCCGACAGTATCATGATTTTTGACATATTTTCGCCGAGACCATGTCGCCGACGAACTTTGGGTCTTTTTGGGAACAATCGCCGAAACATTATTTTGGATTTTCAACATGCTGGTCAAAACTCTATGGATTCTGGTTTTAACTACGTTTGACAACATTGGATGCCCTACATCGTTTTCGAGAAGTACCTCATGTGGCTCCTTTACTAATCTAACGATCTAGGCTGGTTTGCACGTTTCAGGATTCAGTTCCTGCCGGATCATATAATGATCCATTCTTGTCTAGTGTGTGTGTGTGAAAGCTTCTGTGTGTAAAAGCGTCTGTGTGTAAACGCTTCTGTGTGTAAAAGCGTCTGTGTGTGTAAATGCGTCTGTGTGTAAAAGTGCCTGTGTGTAAAAGTGTCTGTATGTAAAAGTGTTTGCGTGTAAAAGTGTTTGCGTGTAAAAGTGTCTGCGTGTAAAAGTGTCTGTGTGTAAAGCCTATGTGTGTAAAAGTGTCTAGTGTCCGTGTGTAAAACCTTCTGTGTGTAAAAGCTTCTGTGTGTAAAAGCGTCTGTGTGTAAAAGCGTCTGTGTGTAAAAGCTTCTGTGTGTAAAAGCGTCTGTGTGTAAAAGGGTTTGTGTGTAAAAGCGTTTGTGTGTCAAAGTCTCTGTGTGTGAAAAAAATACGGAGGATACGATGCAAACTAGTGTCTTGTATGTACTTGTAATATATTGTCTTGATACTACATGTCTCATCTGCCTACAATACATCTTTAATATATTGTCTTGTAATATAGTTTCTCATGACTAACAACAGAAGACCCTGCTCCTCTACGCTCTCGGGCCATCCGTCGTCTAGTTTTGAAGAACCCGGACTCGGTCCGGGAAAGATTTTTTGGCTTATGGATGTGCAAACACAAGCTTGAACCAACTCCTTTTTGCACTTGCCACAACCTCAATCAAAACACGCTCTCATCTTCAAAGCTGCTACCCGTCAAACAAAGAAGCACAACATTTATTTTTTGGTTTATGGCTGTGCAAACGCAAGCTTGAACAAATCCCCTTTTGCACTTGCCAAAACCCCAATCCAAACACACTTTCATCTTCACAGCTGCTACCCACAAACAAAGAATGTGCCTCCACGCCCCCAGAAGCAGAATTGCACAAACTGCGTGTTTCGCACAGTGCACGTACAGTGCACGCACAGTGCACGCTACAGTGCACGCCACAGTGCACGGCCACAAAACGCTGTAAATACCACGTATTGTCCAAACAATGATGAGAAAACAAAAAAAATAAAGCAATATTTTTTGCATTTTTTTGAAAATTGACCAAAAAACGCTAATCCCATGGTATTTACAACGGTTTGTGGCCGTGCACTGTGGCGTGCACTGTAGCGTGCACTGTGCGAAACACGCAGTTTGTGCAATTCTGCTTCTGGGGGCGTGGAGGCACATTCTTTGTTTGTGGGTAGCAGCTGTGAAGATGAAAGTGTGCTTGGATTGGGGTTTTGGCAAGTGCAAAAAGGAATTTGTTCAAGTTTGCGTTTGCACAGCCATAAACCAAAAAAATAAATTGTGTGCTTCTTTGTTTTCTGGGTAGCAGCTTTGAAGATGAGAGTGTGTTTGGATTGAGGTTGTGGCAAGAGCAAAAAGGAGTTTGTTCAAGCTTGTGTTTGCACATCCATAAGCCAATTTCTTTTTCCCGGACTGAGTCCGGGTTCTTCAATAAAACAACCATCCTGTCAAACTCATTGCGAAAAAACTTGCGTGCCCCCTTTCCCCCAATTCAATGTTGTTACAGCTTTGCTTGGAAAGGCCTTCAAAAAAAAGCTATTTCGGTGCGGATCGCTGATTTTTTGAAGAACCCGGGGAAGAGTTTTGGTTTATGGATCTGCAAACACAAGCTTGAACAAATTCCCTTTTGCATTTGCCAACGCCTCAATCCAAACACACTCTCATCTCCAAAGCTGCTACCCACCAAACAAAGAAGCAACATTGCAGCATTTGCTCCGCATGTGGGCCAAAATTGGAGATCAGAAGCTGTGTGTCTTGCATGGTGCACCTAATGTAGAATCTGCCTCCATGCCTCCAGAAGCAGAATTGCAGCTGTAACAACATTGAATTGGGGGAAAGGGGGCACGCAAGTTTTTTCGCAATGAGTTTGACAGGATGGTTGTTTTATTGAAGAACCCGGACTCAGTCCGGGAAAAAGAAATTGGCTTATGGATGTGCAAACACAAGCTTGAACAAACTCCTTTTTGCTCTTGCCACAACCTCAATCCAAACACACTCTCATCTTCAAAGCTGCTACCCAGAAAACAAAGAAGCACACAATTTATTTTTTTGGTTTATGGCTGTGCAAACGCAAACTTGAACAAATTCCTTTTTGCACTTGCCAAAACCCCAATCCAAGCACACTTTCATCTTCACAGCTGCTACCCACAAACAAAGAATGTGCCTCCACGCCCCCAGAAGCAGAATTGCACAAACTGCGTGTTTCGCACAGTGCACGCTACAGTGCACGCCACAGTGCACGGCCACAAACCGTTGTAAATACCATGGGATTAGCGTTTTTTGGTCAATTTTCAAAAAAATGCAAAAAATATTGCTTTATTTTTTTTGTTTTCTCATCATTGTTTGGACAACACGTGGTATTTACAGCGTTTTGTGGCCGTGCACTGTGGCGTGCACTGTAGCGTGCACTGTACGTGCATGTGCAAAACGCGATGTTTTTTGCCCCCTTATATTTTCATCAGCAGAACGCTGCAATTCTGCTTCTGGAGGCATGGAGGCAGATTCTACATTAGGTGCACCATGCAAGACACACAGCTTCTGATCTCCAATTTTGGCCCACACGCGGAGCAAACAAAGAAGCACAAAATTTATTTCCCCACCTGCCAGGTGAGGGTTGTTAGATTTTATCAGAGCTGTTCTCCTCCTCCTCCGCCTCCACCTCCGCCTCCTCCGCCGCCTCCTCCTCGCAGTCCAGATCCCAGTGGGCACAGCCGGACCTCCACCGCGAGCTCCAGATCCCAGTGGGCACTGCCGGACCTCAACCGCGAGTTGCAGATCGCAGTGGGCACTGCCGGACTTCAACCGCGACTTCCAGGTCGCAGTGGGCACTGCCGGACCTCCACCGCGAGCTCCAGATCCCAGTGGGCACTGCCGGACCTCAACCGCGAGCTGCAGATCCCAGTGGGCACTGCCGGACCTCAACCGCGACTTCCAGATCGCAGTGGGCACTGCCGGACCTCAACCGCGACTTCCAGATTGCAGTGGGCACTGCCGGACCTCAACGGGAAGAATGTCAGAAAAGATGTCAGATAGAATGTCAGAAGATATGCCAGATAGAATGCCAGAAAGAATGTCAGAAAGAATGTCAGAAGATATGCCAGACAGAATGTCAGAAGATATGCCAGATAGAATGCCAGAAGGTATGCCAAATAGAATGCCAGATAAAATGTCGGATAGAATGCCACAACGTATGCCAGATAGAATCCCAGAAGATTTGCCAGATAATATGCCAGAAGATATGCCAGATAGAATGCCAGAAAGAATGCCAGAAGATTTGCCAGATAGAAATGCCAGAAAATATGCCAGAAGATATGCCAGATAGATATGCCAGAAGATATGCCAGATAGAATGCCAGATAGAATGCCAGAAGATACGTCAGAATATATGCCAGATAGAATGCCAGAAGATTTGCCAGATAGAATGCAAGAAAATATGCCAGAAGATATGCCAGATAGATATGCCAGAAGATATGCCAGATAGAATGCCAGATAGAATGCCAGAAGATATGTCAGAATAT
Organism: Cladocopium goreaui; assembly: GCA_947184155.2. Classification (NCBI taxonomy): domain Eukaryota; class Dinophyceae; order Suessiales; family Symbiodiniaceae; genus Cladocopium; species Cladocopium goreaui. The sequence goes on along the minus strand of CAMXCT020004101.1, from coordinate 421,877 downwards.
ATGCCAGATAGAATGCCAGATAGAATGCCAGAAGATATGTCAGATAGAATGCCAGAAGATATGCCAGATAGAACGCCAGAAGATTTGCCAGATAGAATGCCAGAAGATATGCCAGAAGATATGTCAGAACATATGCCAGAAGATATGCCAGATAGAATGCCAAATAGAATGTCAAAAGATATGTCAGATAGAATGCCAGAAGATTTGCCAGTAAGAACATGTATAAATGTCATGGTGGGGATCACACGAAGTAAAGTATTTTTTTTTGACGCTTCTCTCCGACACGGCGCCTGAAGAGATAAAATCTAGCAACATACCCTGAAGTAAAGATATAGTGATAGATCCGCGCAGCAAAACTGTTCGGTGAGCACTTCCTCAGAGATTAATCATCTAGGAACATTGATGAAAAAGGGCAAGCTGCTTGAACCAACGTGAAAAGATTTTCAAGCTACATGAAAGTCATCAGCAAACAAGTACGACAGGTATTCTTTCACTTGGCGCATGCTACATGCAGAAAGTCTCAGAAAATGCACTGGAACACTCTGTTTCTTCCCCGGTTCCTCAATCAAAATGTCCATGTGTGTAGGACATGTGCCCCAACATGCATCTTGTATTTGGCGACCTGTCCGGAGGTTGAAGAAGAGGTGTGTGTGTGATTCGCGCGAAGGGCTGGTCAATGTGCCTGTGCCTGAAAAAGGATCAATTTAATGGTCAGACTTGCTGACTATGTAGCTGCAGGTGTTTCTTCTTTTGGGTCTCACGCAACTTTCAGTGTCAATCCCGCCCGATCCAACCACAAATGGCAAGGTCATGTTTTTTTAAATCTGTCTTGTGATTTTACGGGTAAGGTGTGCAGCTGACGCAGGATGAAATGCAGGACTCCCTTGTGCAGTTGAAGTGGCAAGTTCATCCACACACCTGGAACCCTGCAGTTGTGTTTGGCCAGCGGGTAAGGACAGGAATGTTTTGCCTGAAAAGCAGGCAACCAGCAATGGAGCGTAAGAGAAACCAAAGTTTTTTTTCTGAGGTGAACAGCAATGCGTTTATTTTCTCCATTGATTGCCTTGGCCTAATTTTTCATGGTGCGTTGTAACACATGCTGCCTTGTTTGCTGATTTTCGCTTTGTTGTGGCAAAAAAATCAATGTAGACATTTCCTTGGATCTGCGCAATTTTGGAGCAAACTTGCAGCACAACGAACATCATGCAAAAACGGTGCATTTGGGCTCAACAGCGTTTTTTGCCCAATGCCAATTGTTCGATGTCCATGTCCACTGCCCATAGCAATTCTGGCGCAAACATCACTGTTCAGGAGCCTCACACTCTACGCTATTTGAACCTTGCTGTGTCGACTGATACGGTTGAGGTGGGAGAACCTTTTCATGTTTCGTTCAGAGTGAGGCGGAAAGATGTGAACCAATTTGGTCACATGGGGGATCTGAGCATTTGTATTGTGGTCCTTGATCTTCATCTTGCAGTGGAAAGGCTTCAACTGGATCCTAAAAAAGTTGTCTACAGCAGGGCCGTATCAGGAGATTATTTCTGCAGTAGACTTCGGAGGTTTCCTTTTACCACAGGGCGGCGTAAGATCCTGGTCGACGATGTGGTCCCAAAGAAAGAGGGAACGCGTGTCCCAATAATTGCAGCCCACTTGAATTCATTTTTTGTTGGTTTATTTAGTTTTCAGGTCAGCTCTAGAGTTTTGTTTTTCCTTTGCCTACTCAACCAGAAAGGTATGTTTGGCAATCCAGGGCAACATTCTAGGCTATGATCAATGGGTCTTCATGGATTCAATCGAAGTCACCGTGCGCTGTCGCAAATTTAGGCCACCTGGGAGCGAGAAAGCAAAGAAAAAAATCCGAGGTGATCGCAGGGTATCAGATGCTTCAGATTTGCCGATCAAACAGGATGACAGTTGTGTGGGTCCGGTGCGTCCTAAGCTGAAGTCCGACATGCAGACTCAAAGCCAGCAGACAGTTTCAGGGCCAGACCATCCGACATGTCCAGGCAGCGAGAGAGCAAAGAAACAAATCCGAGGTGATCGCAGGGTATCAGATGCTTCAGATTTGCCGATCAAACAGGATGACAGTTGTGTGGGTCCGGTGCGTCCTAAGCTGAAGTCCGACATGCAGACTCAAAGCCAGCAGACAGTTTCAGGGCCAGACCATCCGACATGTCCAGGCAGCGAGAGAGCAAAGAAACAAATCCGAGGTGATCGCAGGGTATCAGATGCTTCAGATTTGCCGATCAAACAGGATGACAGTTGTGTGGGTCCGGTGCGTCCTAAGCTGAAGTCCGACATGCAGACTCAAAGCCAGCAGACAGTTTCAGGGCCAGACCATCCGACATGTCCAGGCAGCGAGAGAGCAAAGAAACAAATCCGAGGTGATCGCAGGGTATCAGATGCTTCAGATTTGCCGATCAAACAGGATGACAATTTTGTGGGTCCGGTGCGTCCTAAGCTGAAGTCCGACATGCAGACTCAAAGCCAGCAGACAGTTTCAGGGCCAGACCATCCGACATGTCCAGGCAGCGAGAGAGCAAAGAAACAAATCCGAGGTGATCGCAGGGTATCAGATGCTTCAGATTTGCCGATCAAACAGGATGACAGTTGTGTGGGTCCGGTGCGTCCTAAGCTGAAGTCCGACATGCAGACTCAAAGCCAGCAGACAGTTTCAGGGCCAGACCATCCGACATGTCCAGGCAGCGAGAGAGCAAAGAAACAAATCCGAGGTGATCGCAGGGTATCAGATGCTTCAGATTTGCCGATCAAACAGGATGACAGTTGTGTGGGTCCTGTGCCTCCTAAGCTGAAGTTCGACATGCAGACTCAAAGCCAGCAGACAATTTCATTGCCAGACCATCCGACACGTCCAGACCCACCTGAGGAGGCATGGTTGTTTGGGGCTAGTACCGGTTTAGGCGTACTCGCAAAGGTTATCGCGGTGTGTCGCCATATAAGTTTAGATTGAGCTATAGAAAATATATAGAGAAAGTTGCCCTGTGCTGCGCATCGTTCTACGATGAGATTTGTAGGGCCTCTAGGGTCTTGTTCAACCTTTGGCGGTCTCTAATAATTGGCTCCAGATCATTCATGGAAGGCTGTCTGTGTGGACAACGTTCGATCCTTGCCTCACCATTGATACAATGCCATAACATGCTGCATCAGTTGAGAGTTGAGAAACATTATATAGTTGAAACGTAAGTCTCCCCCCATCGTATTGTGTTTAAATGTTTGAAATCCCTCACATCCTGTCTTTATAACTCTTCTTGCCATGGATGCCATGGAAAAACGGAAGACCCCTGTTACACTGTTGTTGCAAGGCTGAGGACGAGGACGACGCCCAGGAGGAAGAGGAAGAGGAAGAGGAAGATGAGGCAGGGTTCCACATCCCAAGATGGCCGCGGATGGTTGACATAGTGGCGCAGTGACATAATGTAGAGGAGGCCCCCACTTTTAAGGGGGTGGTTTCCGGTAAAGATAATTAGGTTGGTCATATTTCCAGTCGGGGCATTTCGGGTTGACAACATTTAAATTTAATGCAGTGACCCAAATCCTTGTTGACTATACAATTGAATATGGGACTACACTGCCCGATTTAGCAGTGGCACAAATTGCCTATTATGGCAATCCCTATTAATCAACCAGTCAAAGGGAATGACAAAGGATTTCGATGGATTTTGAACACTGCTTGATTCCATCCTTCCTGTGCTGTTGTTGCAATACCATCCATTTCACAGGTGATAAGCAGTGGCTGAAACCCACAACCCTCAAGTCAAGCAAGATGGCAACAGAAAATCCAGAACATCAACAGCAAACATATGGAAAATAAAGTGTATATAGATGCATATGGGACAGTTATGGACAATTTTTCTTGCCAGATTAGGTGACTGGAGAAATTGTCAGTTTGATCCTTCTTCGTGCAGGATTTGGGATTTTGAGCCTCAACACGTTTTAACCTGTTTTAACCATTTTTCAAGGCACAGAAACTTGAAGACTGGGATATGAGCTATGGAAGTTGGATGCGACCCAAAGAAACATGGGCTGCCACCTTCAAAAAATGCGGATAGACAGGTACTTGTATAAAGAGAAACAGAAATGCCGGTTAGATTCGCAGGATTGTTGGTTTGTATCCTATCCTTTCTGTTTCAAAACAATTTTCAAAAAGCCAATGTTTGAATATGTTTGATGGTTTAAATCTATGAGAATCCTGTCTTTGTTATTCTTTGTTATTGTTTCTTTCATAGTTGAAATTTAGTCTTTGGAGATTATTGACACCAGCCTGGGTGCTTGCCAGGAGAAGGGATCCGAAGCCGTGCCTTGGTATTGCCTGGGGGGCAGGGAGAGAGCCGCTGGCGGATTTTTGGGGATTTGCATGGTCCCTAAAATGGACGATTGAAGAATGAAACACAGGGTTTACATTTACAAGTATTTTTGCCATGGATGCATTGGATGCCATGGATGCCATGGATGCCATGGAAAACCGGAAGACACCTGTTACACTGTTGTTGCGAGGATGAGGAAGACGAGGCAGGTTCCACATGCCAAGATGGCCGCGGATGGTTGACATAGTGGCGTAGTGACATAATGTAGAGGAGTCCCCAACTTTGAAGGGGGTGGTTTAGGATAAAGATAACTAGATTGGTCATATTTCCAGTAGGGGCACTTGGAGTATTTCGAGTTGACAACATTGAAAGCAGTGACCAACACCCATTTCGACTAATTAGATTAGGGGACTATACTGCCATCTCCCCATAGAGTATTGGGGATTAGATACTTTGACAAATTATGGGAACCCACATCAACAGGAGTTTGTTGATCTTTGCTCACTTGATCCTTCTTAGCGACCATTCTGTATGGAAAAGACTTTTGGTTCAAGCAGCGAAAAGGGGAGTTTGCAGAATAAACACAAGTTTTTCATTCTTAAGATATCTTAAGATAATAGAATATAATGTTGGATCCTGATTAGTGTGTGGGGTCGGTATTGTGTCAAATTTTCCAAAATAATTTAAGATCTGTGGAAATGATTGGGGGGGTCGGTATTGTGTCATTTTTTTTGAGGGGGGTGGTATTTTTCAGTTATATATATATATAAATATATTATTTTTTTAATTGTTTTGAATTATTGCTTATTCTTTTTAATTTATTTCATTTTTTTAATGTACTTATTTTTTATTTAAAAAAAATATTTCATTGTTTTAAATATTTTGTTTTTTTCATGAGCAATATTGTTCCTAAATAATATGTTTGTTGTGGTGGTTCACTATTGTGTCCAGCTGTTGTCTGAAGAAGCATTTTTTTAAGGTTAATCACTCACTCACTCACTCACTCACGCACGCACTCACTCACTCACTCACTCACTGACATTGTCATTCACTCACCTGTGCATGCGCATACATACACACATACACAAAAACTCACCCACCATCACCCATCCATCACTCTTATACTTCCTCTTCCCTTCCTTCTTTTCTATGCTCAGTCTAAGTCTAGAGAAGTTGGTAACATGTGGGGTTATCCGGTCCTATAATTATTCTTTGTTATTGTTTCTTTCATAGTTGAAATTTAGTTTTTGGAGATTATTGGCACCAGCCTGGGTGCTGGCCAGGAGAAGGGATCCGAAGCCGTGCCTTGGTATTGCCTGGGGGGCAGGGAGAGAGCCGCTGGCGGATTGTTGGGGATTTGCATGGTCCCTAAAATGGACGATTGAAGAATGAAACACAGGGTTTACATTTACAAGTATTTTTGCCATGGATGCATTGGATGCCATGGATGCCATGGAAAACCGGAAGACACCTGTTACACTGTCGTTGCGAGGCTGAGGATGAGGACGACGCCCAGGAGGCCGAGGACGAGGAAGACGAGGCAGGGTTCCACATGCCAAGATGGCCGCGGATGGTTGACATAGTGGCGTAGTGACATAATGTAGAGGAGGCCCCCACTTTTAAGGGGGTGTTTTAGGATAAAGATAACTAGATTGGTCATATTTCCAGTCGGGGCATTTCGGGTTGACAACATTTAAATTTAATGCAGTGACCCAAATCCTTGTTGACTATACAATTGAATATGGGACTACACTGCCCGATTTAGCAGTGGCACAAATTGCCTATTATGGCAATCCCTATTAATCAACCAGTCAAAGGGAATGACAAAGGATTTCGATGGATTTTGAACACTGCTTGATTCCATCCTTCCTGTGCTGTTGTTGCAATACCATCCATTTCACAGGTGATAAGCAGTGGCTGAAACCCACAACCCTCCAGTCAAGCAAGATGGCAACAGAAAATCCAGAACATCAACAGCAAACATATGGAAAATAAAGTGTATATAGATGCATATGGGACAGTTATGGACAATTTTTCTTGCCAGGTTAGGTGACTGGAGAAATTGTCAGTTTGATCCTTCTTCGTGCAGGATTTGGGATTTTGAGCCTCAACACGTTTTAACCTGTTTTAACCATTTTTCAAGGCACAGAAACTTGAAGACTGGGATATGAGCTATGGAAGTTGGATGCGACCCAAAGAAACATGGGCTGCCACCTTCAAAAAATGCGGATAGACAGGTACTTGTATAAAGAGAAACAGAAATGCCGGTTAGATTCGCAGGATTGTTGGTTTGTATCCTATCCTTTCTGTTTCAAAACAATTTTCAAAAAGCCAATGTTTGAATATGTTTGATGGTTTAAATCTATGAGAATCCTGTCTTTGTTATTCTTTGTTATTGTTTCTTTCATAGTTGAAATTTAGTCTTTGGAGATTATTGACACCAGCCTGGGTGCTTGCCAGGAGAAGGGATCCGAAGCCGTGCCTTGGTATTGCCTGGGGGGCAGGGAGAGAGCCGCTGGCGGATTTTTGGGGATTTGCATGGTCCCTAAAATGGACGATTGAAGAATGAAACACAGGGTTTACATTTACAAGTATTTTTGCCATGGATGCATTGGATGCCATGGATGCCATGGATGCCATGGAAAACCGGAAGACACCTGTTACACTGTTGTTGCGAGGATGAGGAAGACGAGGCAGGTTCCACATGCCAAGATGGCCGCGGATGGTTGACATAGTGGCGTAGTGACATAATGTAGAGGAGGCCCCCACTTTTAAGGGGGTGTTTTAGGATAAAGATAACTAGATTGGTCATATTTCCAGTGGGGGCACTTGGAGTATTTCGAGTTGACAACATTGAAAGCAGTGACCAACACCCATTTCGACTAATTAGATTAGGGGACTATACTGCCATCTCCCCATAGAGTGACAAATTATGGGAACCCACATCAACAGGAGTTTGTTGATCTTTGCTCACTTGATCCTTCTTAGCGACCATTCTGTATGGAAAAGACTTTTGGTTCAAGCAGCGAAAAGGGGAGTTTGCAGAATAAACAAGTTTTTCATTCTTAAGATATCTTAAGATAATAGAATATAATGTTGGATCCTGATTAGTGTGTGGGGTCGGTATTGTGTCAAATTTTCCAAAATAATTTAAGATCTGTGGAAATGATTGGGGGGGTCGGTATTGTGTCATTTTTTTTGAGGGGGGTGGTATTTTTCAGTTATATATATATATAAATATATTATTTTTTTAATTGTTTTGAATTATTGCTTATTCTTTTTAATTTATTTCATTTTTTTAATGTACTTATTTTTTATTTAAAAAAAATATTTCATTGTTTTAAATATTTTGTTTTTTTCATGAGCAATATTGTTCCTAAATAATATGTTTGTTGTGGTGGTTCACTATTGTGTCCAGCTGTTGTCTGAAGAAGCATTTTTTTAAGGTTAATCACTCACTCACTCACTCACTCACGCACGCACTCACTCACTCACTCACTCACTGACATTGTCATTCACTCACCTGTGCATGCGCATACATACACACATACACAAAAACTCACCCACCATCACCCATCCATCACTCTTATACTTCCTCTTCCCTTCCTTCTTTTCTATGCTCAGTCTAAGTCTAGAGAAGTTGGTAACATGTGGGGTTATCCGGTCCTATAATTATTCTTTGTTATTGTTTCTTTCATAGTTGAAATTTAGTTTTTGGAGATTATTGGCACCAGCCTGGGTGCTGGCCAGGAGAAGGGATCCGAAGCCGTGCCTTGGTATTGCCTGGGGGGCAGGGAGAGAGCCGCTGGCGGATTGTTGGGGATTTGCATGGTCCCTAAAATGGACGATTGAAGAATGAAACACAGGGTTTACATTTACAAGTATTTTTGCCATGGATGCATTGGATGCCATGGATGCCATGGAAAACCGGAAGACACCTGTTACACTGTCGTTGCGAGGCTGAGGATGAGGACGACGCCCAGGAGGCCGAGGACGAGGAAGACGAGGCAGGGTTCCACATGCCAAGATGGCCGCGGATGGTTGACATAGTGGCGTAGTGACATAATGTAGAGGAGGCCCCCACTTTTAAGGGGGTGTTTTAGGATAAAGATAACTAGATTGGTCATATTTCCAGTCGGGGCATTTCGGGTTGACAACATTTAAATTTAATGCAGTGACCCAAATCCTTGTTGACTATACAATTGAATATGGGACTACACTGCCCGATTTAGCAGTGGCACAAATTGCCTATTATGGCAATCCCTATTAATCAACCAGTCAAAGGGAATGACAAAGGATTTCGATGGATTTTGAACACTGCTTGATTCCATCCTTCCTGTGCTGTTGTTGCAATACCATCCATTTCACAGGTGATAAGCAGTGGCTGAAACCCACAACCCTCCAGTCAAGCAAGATGGCAACAGAAAATCCAGAACATCAACAGCAAACATATGGAAAATAAAGTGTATATAGATGCATATGGGACAGTTATGGACAATTTTTCTTGCCAGGTTAGGTGACTGGAGAAATTGTCAGTTTGATCCTTCTTCGTGCAGGATTTGGGATTTTGAGCCTCAACACGTTTTAACCTGTTTTAACCATTTTTCAAGGCACAGAAACTTGAAGACTGGGATATGAGCTATGGAAGTTGGATGCGACCCAAAGAAACATGGGCTGCCACCTTCAAAAAATGCGGATAGACAGGTACTTGTATAAAGAGAAACAGAAATGCCGGTTAGATTCGCAGGATTGTTGGTTTGTATCCTATCCTTTCTGTTTCAAAACAATTTTCAAAAAGCCAATGTTTGAATATGTTTGATGGTTTAAATCTATGAGAATCCTGTCTTTGTTATTCTTTGTTATTGTTTCTTTCATAGTTGAAATTTAGTCTTTGGAGATTATTGACACCAGCCTGGGTGCTTGCCAGGAGAAGGGATCCGAAGCCGTGCCTTGGTATTGCCTGGGGGGCAGGGAGAGAGCCGCTGGCGGATTGTTGGGGATTTGCATGGTCCCTAAAATGGACGATTGAAGAATGAAACACAGGGTTTACATTTACAAGTATTTTTGCCATGGATGCATTGGATGCCATGGATGCCATGGATGCCATGGAAAACCGGAAGACACCTGTTACACTGTTGTTGCGAGGATGAGGAAGACGAGGCAGGTTCCACATGCCAAGATGGCCGCGGATGGTTGACATAGTGGCGTAGTGACATAATGTAGAGGAGGCCCCCACTTTTAAGGGGGTGTTTTAGGATAAAGATAACTAGATTGGTCATATTTCCAGTGGGGGCACTTGGAGTATTTCGAGTTGACAACATTGAAAGCAGTGACCAACACCCATTTCGACTAATTAGATTAGGGGACTATACTGCCATCTCCCCATAGAGTGACAAATTATGGGAACCCACATCAACAGGAGTTTGTTGATCTTTGCTCACTTGATCCTTCTTAGCGACCATTCTGTATGGAAAAGACTTTTGGTTCAAGCAGCGAAAAGGGGAGTTTGCAGAATAAACAAGTTTTTCATTCTTAAGATATCTTAAGATAATAGAATATAATGTTGGATCCTGATTAGTGTGTGGGGTCGGTATTGTGTCAAATTTTCCAAAATAATTTAAGATCTGTGGAAATGATTGGGGGGGTCGGTATTGTGTCATTTTTTTGGGGGGGGGTGGTATTTTTCAGTTATATATATATAAATATATTATTTTTTTAATTGTTTTGAATTATTGCTTATTCTTTTTAATTTATTTCATTTTTTTTAATGTACTTATTTTTTATTTTAAAAAAATATTTCATTGTTTTAAATATTTTGTTTTTTTCATGAGCAATATTGTTCCTAAATAATATGTTTGTTGTGGTGGTTCACTATTGTGTCCAGCTGTTGTACTTTTACACACAGACGCTTTACACACAGACACTTTTACACACAGACGCTTTTACACACAGAGGCTTTTACACACAGAAGATTTTACACAACAGACTCTTTTACACACAGACTCTTTTACACACAGACGCTTTTACACACAGACGCTTTTACACACAGAGGCTTTTACACACAGAAGATTTTACACACAGAAGCTTTTACACACTGACGGTTTTACGCACAGACGCTTTTACACATAGAGACTTTTACACACAGAAGATTTTACACACAGAAGCTTTTACACACAGAGGCTTTTACACACAGAAGATTGCACACACAGAAGCTTTTACACAGACGCTTTTTACACAGACGCTTTTACACACAGAAGCTTTTACACACAGACACCTTTACACACAGAAACTTTTACACACAGACGCTTTACACACAGACACTTTTACACACAGACGCTTTTACACACAGAGGCTTTTACACACAGAAGATTTTACACAACAGACTCTTTTACACACTGACGGTTTTACACACAGACGCTTTTACACACAGAGGCTTTTACACACAGAGGCTTTTACACACAGAAGATTTTACACACAGAAGCTTTTACGCACTGACGGTTTTACACACAGACGCTTTTACACATAGAGACTTTTACACACAGAAGCTTTTACACACAGAGGCTTTTACACACAGAAGATTGCACACACAGAAGCTTTTACACAGACGCTTTTTAATGCTTTTTCCACAAACGCTTTTACACACAGCAGCTTTTAAGCAGACGCTTTTTACACAGACGCTTTTACACAGATGCTTTTACACACAGAGGCTTTGTACACACAGAAAAAATCGCAATTTTACCCCAGTTTTTGGCGATCGACCCTCATTTCGTGCGAAAGGGCTACAACGGGAACCCGGAAATCGCAGTTTTACCGCAGTTTTTAGCGATTAACCCTCATTTCGTGCGAAAGGGTTGCAACGGGAACCCGGAAATCGCACTTTTACCTCAGTTTTTGACGATCGAACCTCATTTCGTGCGAAAGGGTTGCGCCGGACAAGTTGAACTCGCAATTTTACCACAGTTTTTGGCGATCGAACCTCGTTTCGTGCGAAAGGGTTGCGCCGGACGACTTGCAAATCGCAATTTTACGTCAGTTTTTGACGATCGAACCTCATTTCGTGCGAAAGGGTTGCGCCGGACAAGTTGAACTCGCAATTTTACCACAGTTTTTGGCGATCGAACCTCGTTTCGTGCGAAAGGGTTGCGCCGGACGACTTGCAAATCGCAATTTTACGTCAGTTTTTGGCGATCGAACCTCATTTCGTGCGAAAGGGTTGCGTTTCGTGCCGTCTCGTTGGCACTGCCCCTGCTCCCGCCTTCAAAAGAGAAATAGAAAAGAAGGAGAGGGCAAGAGGGCAAGAGGGCAAGAGGGCAAGAGGGCAAGAGGGCAAGAGGGCAAGAGGAGAAGATGTGAGATGAGAAGATGTGAAGATGAGAAGATGAGAAGATGTGAGAAGATGTGAGAAGATGTGAGGATGAGATGAGAAGATGTGAAGATGAGAAGATGTGAAGATGAGAAGATGATGAGAAGATGTGAAGATGAGAAGATGTGAAGATGAGAAGATGTTTTACAGACCCCCACTATTGGAAGAACCCTGCACTCAGACGCTCTCGGGAAAAAGAAGCTCAGGCAAAGCCTTGATGCATGAACTTGCAAAACCACATGCATACTTTCACTCTGTCTATCTAAAATCCCCAAAACATGTCAGAAACAGTTCAATCAAATTACCAATTCTACGCATTCAAACATATAATACCGACATTATTCCAAACCAACCCCCTCCACCGTTTTCAACACCGACCTTTCCATCGAGTTGCAATAAGCCTCATGCCTAACTGTCACCAGTTCAAACGAAGGGCAAGCCTCTTCGCCTAGCAAAGGGCAAGCCTCTTTGCTATCGGAAAGGGTAAACCTCTTTCCGTGCAAAGAGCCACAAAACACATCCATCACACAAACGAACATCCTATGACGTGCCCTCAAATATACTGCTACACACAAGCTTTCCATGCACCCCTTTTACCATCATGACTCTCATCTTATTTTTGTTTTACAACAAAAATATCCGTTACCTCGAATTTTCCTTTCCCCTTCATCACTCAACATCCGAAACAAAAAAAGATCCGTATCAACATTCGAAAATAACCTTCGAACATCATCCCAATGCATTCATAACACAAAGAAATCACAAAACAAAAATAACCTTCCTTAAATAAGCAACCTTCCTTATCCTTAATTAAGCTAACCTTCCTTAAATAATTTAAGGATAACCTCTCTTAATCTTATTTAACAGAAAAAGGAACTCCTGTGTACTACGCGCAACGGCATCGGCAATTGCAGCTCCACAAAACCGGATCTCGACGCCAAAGCGAAAAAAAGACGATTTTGAAGCACTTTTTAAAAGGACTTTTAAGAGGAAAATTATTAGCGCCAAAATTGAGAAAATCTGCTGACAAATCATTGTCGCAGCCTTGATGCAGCCACTCCAATACGATTTACGATCTTCAGCTGCAAAAGACAATAGTATTGCGCATGCAGCCACGGCAGCAAGCAACCTTGACGCAGCCATCCCAATGCCATCTGCCACCACAGGTTCAAGAAACGCATAGAACTACGCACACAGGAACAACCACTCGTTGCAAAACACAGAGGAGGAACAGATTCGCGACAGAAACGACCGCAGCCGCAAACGCCGCACACAGGAGGTACCTGTCATCGCCGGCCGCCGGCCCAAGCCACTTTACACGGAAAAACACAAGGTTTCGTGCTCCGGGTTCCTCCTCCCCTCAACACACAGCATGCAACATTCATGCAGCCATTCCAATGCGATCTGCCACCACAGCTTCAAGAAACGCATAGAACTATCACACAGGAACAACCACTCGTTGCAAAACACAGAGGAGGAACCAATTCGCGACAGAAACGACCGCAGCCGCAACCGCCGCACACAGGAGGTACCTTTCATCGCCGGCCGAAGCCACTTTACACGGAAAAACATAAGGTTTCGTGCTCCGGGTTCCTCCCCTCAACACACAGCATGCAACATTCATGCAGCCATTCCAATGCGATCTGCCACCACAGCTTCAAGAAACGCATAGAACTACGCACACAGGAACAACCACTCGTTGCAAAACACAGAGGAGGAACAGATTCGCGACAGAAACGACCGCAGCCGCAAACGCCGCACACAGGAGGTACCTGTCATCGCCGGCCGCCGGCCCAAGCCACTTTACACGGAAAAACACAAGGTTTCGTGCTCCGGGTTCCTCCTCCCCAAAACATAGCCCATGCAACATTCATGCAGCCATTCCAATGCGATCTGCCACCACAGCTTCAAGAAACGCATAGAACTATCACACAGGAACAACCACTCGTTGCAAAACACAGAGGAGGAACCAATTCGCGACAGAAACGACCGCAGCCGCAACCGCCGCACACAGGAGGTACCTTTCATCGCCGGCCGAAGCCACTTTACACGGAAAAACACAAGGTTTCGTGCTCCGGGTTCCTCCCCAAACACATAGCCCATGCAACATTCATGCAGCCATTCCAATGCGATCTGCCACCACAGCTTCAAGAAACGCATAGAACTATCACACAGGAACAACCACTCGTTGCAAAACACAGAGGAGGAACAATTCGCGACAGAAACGACCGCAGCCGCAACCGCCGCACACAGGAGGTACCTTCATAGCCACTTTAACACGGAAAAACACAAGGTTTCGTGCTCCGGGTTCCTCCCCAAAACACAGCATGCAACATTCATGCAGCCATTCCAATGCGATCTGCCACCACAGCTTCAAGAAACGCATAGAACTATCACACAGGAACAACCACTCGTTGCAAAACACAGAGGAGGAACCAATTCGCGACAGAAACGACCGCAGCCGCAACCGCCGCACACAGGAGGTACCTTTCATCGCCGGCCGAAGCCACTTTACACGGAAAAACACAAGGTTTCGTGCTCCGGGTTCCTCCCCTCAACACACAGCATGCAACATTCATGCAGCCATTCCAATGCGATCTGCCACCACAGCTTCAAGAAACGCATAGAACTACGCACACAGGAACAACCACTCGTTGCAAAACACAGAGGAGGAACCAATTCGCGACAGAAACGACCGCAGCCGCAACCGCCGCACACAGGAGGTACCCTATAGATCAGGCAAGGCTATTTGGAGCAAAATAGTTAAAATTGATTTCAGAGGCAATTTTTTAACTAATTGTTTTATTATTAAGGACAAAATAGATATGTTTTTACCATCAAAGTTAATTTTTAAGGATTATTTTCAAGGTAATTCTTGGGGATCTCAAAAATTGCCCTTAAACTTACCTTGAAATTTTGTATTTTTTGAATGGAAAAAAGATCATGAATTTCAAAATTTTCTTAACATTATACTATAGTAAAGTGACTATTATCAATTGTTTGAAAGGTATTTTAGCAATATTTTTGTTACACAAGTTTGTGCCCAGTTAGTTCTGATTCTACATGATTACTGGAAGTGCAAAAACTATATAGTTAGAACTTTTTGTTGTTTGAACAAATCAAGATTTTTGAATTCAATATATGTAAAATCAAATCTGGTTGAAAGTTTTGAAGATATGTTATACAACATCAAAGCTTCAATGAAGTAATCTCAAGCATACATTCTGTCTTTGAAAGCTCGGTGAGGACATCCATCAAAGTATAATTGTTTTTTGGTCTTTCTTGTCAAAGATTTTGACATCCGGTCTTTGACAATCTCTGCCCAGTCGCTCCTGGGAGCACTTGCCCTGCTCAGTTTCACAGGAGCATCACAAATCGCTTTGGCAATGCTGAGGATGAAGTAACCACAGCTGGTGTAGAGGAAGCACTGCTACCACTACCACAATTACCACTGCCACTACCACTACCACCACAACTAGCTCCAGTGCCAAACTGGCTCCAGGGCCTGCTCGACATGAATTGACTCGTCTGCGAATACTCATCCTTGGTAAGCTTGGCTTGCCCACCATGCAAGACCATGGAACTGCCCTGCTTCTTCTCAATGGCTGTGGCTATTGTCTTGACATGATAGTAACCATCTTTCTGATAGACATCACCTCGTCTTTCTGCATCATTCAAAGCTTGCTGGTTTCCCTGGATTTTGTCCACAACCTAAGCCAACCCAGTAAACTGAAATTTGTTGGTGCAAATCTCAGAGTTGTTCTTGAAAACTTCGAACACTGGGTATTTCCAGGAGCAAACACAGACTCGCCTCTGGTGTTCTGCTGAAAGACTGAAAGACTTTGTTGATGAACTGACTCTTAAATAACCTTGGGGGAGGAGAATGCTTGGAGCCCTCTTCATAGAGCTGCTGAAGATCTTCTGGCACCTGGCCGCTTTTGATGATTCTGGCACATTTCCTTACCTTGGGGTAGCTTCAATGCTCATCATCAGCAACTGTTGCATCCTCCTTTAGGCTCCTCATCTTCTCCTTCTGCATGGTCATCAGGAACTGGCTCATCCCTGGTCTTCTTCCATCCTGCTGCCATCTCCTTGACAGTCTTCGCTTTGGCCTTGGCTTTCGCCTTCAGCTGCATCAGGTCTTTTCAGGATTTTCTTCATTGTGCTCTTGGCTTTTGCCTTTTGAGCTTTCATTGGCGAAGAAGTAACCCCAGGAGCTTTGCTGGCAGCAGCCTTGGCTTTACCTGCTGCCTTTGCCTTGACTTTAGATTTTGCTTTCACCTTGGCTTTGGCCTTTGCCTTTGGTGCTGCAGTGTCTAAGAAACTAAGTCAGCTTATGGGGTAGCTTCTTCTGGAGAAGCCTGTTCTACAGATTCTGGTGCTGGTTCGGGTGGAGGCAAAATGCAAGCATAGCATCAGGTGAACAGGCCTCTTCATGAGGATACCAACAGGGGCGACAAGTGACAAGTAACTTCAATCTTGAGCACCACTGTGCTACATAGATTGTACATGCACTTGTACAATTGACATAACTTCCAACCTTTCACCAAAAAAGTAGCCCACATACCAAAGACCTCATGAATGTATCAACCAGCCATTGTGATACTTTTCATTCACAAAAGGTGTTGCATGAGATTTCTTATTTTTGGATGGTTAATATGTTTTTGTGAAATGAATATGTGTCCTATGCATGCATTAATGGAAAACAATACTTCAAGATATGCTGCGACTTTAAGAAGTAGGTCGTGTTCAAAAAACATTAACTAGATAAACAAACACATAGAAAGATAAAACAAGTATATATATATATATATTTGTATACATAAAGAATGAATAACAAACAGCAATAAATGAACAAATAAATAGTATATCTAAACATCTATATACAGTATGAATATATATATATATATATACTCAATCAAAAACCAGTGATGGTATAAATGGCAAAAATGATTACAATGTCAGTAAAGTACATGTGTTTTTTTGTTTTGTTGTTTATGTATGTTCACCTAATGTAATGTCCTAGGATTTTTTGAAACTTTGAGACATAATGTACCCAAATACTAATGTAGAGATATATGTGTATTCATTTGGTGTGGTGTTATTGGTTGGTTTGGGGTTACGGTTTTGCAAACCAAACCCATTGCATGCCAACCAACCCTACTAGGTACTTTGTAAAATGAAAGGTGCTTTAAGCCCCCCTTAAGGTACCTTTTTATTTTTTTGCAAAATGAAACAAAAAATAAAAATGGGAATGCCTCAAAAATGTGTAATGAAAATATTTGATTATAATTTCTGTATTGTACATGTGTTTTTTCTTTTGTTATTTATGTATGTTCACCTAATGTAATTGCTCTTGCCCTATGATTTTTAGATGACATTTTAAGGCATAATTTGACATAATGTACCCAAATACTAATGTGGAGGCATATGTGTATTCATTTGGTGTGGTGTTATAATTTGGTTTGGGGTTACTGTTTGCAAACAAAACCCATTGCATGCCAACCAACCCTATTAGGTACTTTGTAAAATAAAACAGTGCTTTAAGCCCCCTTAAGGTACCTTTTCATTTTTTGGTAAAACATAAAACAAATAGACATATATATAGATGTCTCAAAATGTCTGAGGCAAATGTTTGATTACAGTTTCAGTATTGTACATGTGTTTGTTGATATGTTGTTTATGTATGTTCACCTAATGTAGCTGCTCTTGTCCTAGGACTTTTTGGTGCAACTTCAACACATAATGTACCCAAATACTATTGTGGAAATATATATGTGTATTCATTTGGTGTGGGGTTATTTGGGGTTACTGCATTGCAAACCAAAACCAGTGCATGACAACCAAACCATGCTTTGTGTTACTTTTTAAAAACAATTTAAGCATGGTGAGTGTAACATGTCAAAACAATTTGAACAATAAACAGCCATTGTTTTTTCTTTAAATGAAAAGACTTACAAAGAATAGTAACCTATATTTGGGGTTACTTCTTTTAAAATGATCCCAACAATAGATCCCTGTGGTTATTTGTGAGCAAACCAAGGCACCAAAAAAACATATTTTCTATTACGGCCCACAGTGTACTTTGCACAACCAATTTGGTTTCTACTTCCTTTGGTATGTTGTTTTGAAAGATTTTTTTCAACCAATAACATTGCATGAAACCTTTTTTTTTAAATCATGTTTTGAAATAAAAAACGCATTTTTTGGAAACAAAAAACATGGTTTTCAAGAAAATAAACACTATTTTTTTAGAAAAACAACAGGGTTTTTCTTTATTTTTGGGTTACTGCCCTGAAAGTTTATTGAAAGTTTGTTGCAAACTTTCAGTCAAACTTTCAGGGGGTTGCAAGTTTGACTGAAACTTTCAATGCAAACTTGCAGGGATGGGTTGAAAGTTTCACTGCAAATTTTCAAGGCTGGATTGCAAGTTTAAAGAAACTTGCAGGGCTACACGTTTTAAAAACCACTTTGCATGAAACTTTCAGTGTAGCCCTGCAAGTTTCTTTAAACTTGCAATCCAGCCTTGAAAGTTTGCAGTGAAACTTTCAACCCATCCCTGCAAGTTTGCATTGAAAGTTTCAGTCAAACTTGCAACCCCCTGAAAGTTTGACTGAAAGTTTGCAACAAACTTTCAATAAACTTTCAGGGCAGTAACCCAAAAATAAAGAAAAACATTGTTGTTTTTCTAAAAAAAATAGTGTTTATTTTCTTGAAAACCATGTTTTTTGTTTCAAAAAAATGCGTTTTTTATTTCAAAAAATGTTTTTTTTCAAAAAAATAAATAGGTTTCATGTATGTTGTTGGTTGAAAAAATCTTTAAAACAACATACCGAAGGACGTAGAAGGTTGTGCAAAGTACACTGTGGGCCATTTGCTTCATCAGGTGAACAGGCCCACCAAGCATAGCATCAGGTGCCTTGGTTTGCTCACAAATAACCACAGGGATCTATTGCTGGGATCATTTTAAAAGAAGTAACCCCAAATATAGGTTACTATTCTTTGTAAGTCTTTTCATTTAAAGAAAAAACAATGGCTGTTTATTGTTCAAATTGTTTTGACATGTTACACTCACCATGCTTAAATTGTTTTTAAACAGTAACCCAAAGCATGGTTTGGTTGTCATGCATTGGTTTTGGTTTGCAATGCAGTAACCCCAAACCAAATTGTAACCCCACACCAAATGAATACACATATATATTTCCACAATAGTATTTGGGTACATTATGTGTTGAAGTTGCATCAAAAAGTCCTAGGACAAGAGCAGCTACATTAGGTGAACATACATAAACAACATATCAACAAACACATGTACAATACTGAAACTGTAACCAAACATGTGCCTTAGGCATTTTGAGACATCTAATATGTCTATTTGTTTTAGGCCCCAGTCGTACGTCACGACGCGTTTTATGCTTTGCTTTTCTGCTTGGCAGTGCGCGTTTATGTGTATTTTTCTCCACACCTGTCACGCGGATCGACGGGTTGGGTCGGGGTTGGGGGTGGGGGTGGGGGGGGGTGTTGGGGGGGGGGTGGGGGGGGTGGGGGGAAGAGGGGCCCTAGCGTCTACTTCAAGATCAGCTAAGGCGTCTTCCCCAATGACAGCACTCTTTTACTCAGCCTGTTGCCGGTCAGTGCTATGTCTACAGGGTTACTCTATATACCTCTTGAGCCTTGAGGGGCGCATATAAATGTGCTCAATACTCATGCATGTACCTCTGTAGGTATTAGGTCGAAACAAAAACACAGGCACAAATTCAAAAGCAATGAGTAGAGCACTACGCCTTGTCGTACTCAATTGGTATTAAGAGTATCTTCCTGTCTTCTCTACACAATGGCAAATAGCAAAAATAAACCGGAGTTACGCAGTGGCTTCGAATTGAAAAACACGTGAAAGCAGCGAATGTCCTAAGGACATGTCGAAAAAGAACAGCGGATTCGCTAATTTTTCCAGTAGCGACCAATGGTGCTTCGCGCACGGTCTCTCCACAGGCAAAATGCCTCGCTCTACCGGTGAAAGTTCGAATTGAAAAGTTCGGGTTCGCAAGATTCAGAAATTCCGGTCATACGAAAAACAATTGACCAAATCACGAAATAAACGGAAATAGCGGATCTCCAAAGTTGCTCATTCAAGCGAACAATGGACTGAAATCGAAGTTGGTAAGTTTTGGAGTTCGCTCCATTCGGAGTGGTCTGCTCGCAGAAAGTTTCATGGAGATAAATGTGTTTAGCATCTCTATTTACAAGAGTATCTATTTTACATTAAATTGAAGTTCAGACACTTGTGGCATTGTCTCTATCTAAAAGAGTATATGCCATCTTGTGGAAATAAATTGATGCACAGAAAAACTGTACAAAGTCTCTCATGCTCTGTTATCGTCATTTAAAGAAGTATACACTCACTCATCGCCAATCACTTTGTCTCCATGGTCTGGACGTAGAAGATGAGGATCCACCCCAACCAGTGTTGCCCTGATACGTTGATGCTTGGCCTTCATATCCCTTTCTCTTTTTCTCCTTCTGTCTTTCTTTTCTTGTAGCGGCATACTTCATCTTCTGGAAAGGCTGTTTGTAATGATGTCGCTCATTCCACGACATATCTGAAGGATCAAGATGAATAAGAATGGGATTGTGAGCATCACGATCATTTGGGGCAACCATAAAGATGTTGTGATCACCATGTAAGCAAGTTTCATTTACCTTGAAGTAAAATTCACCCACATAATTCATGTGATCTTCATCATCAAAGTATTCAGGGTATTCCTCACACATCAAACGTGAATGACCCCACTCAACAACTGTAAACATACAGCAATCACCTTTACCTGTTGTCTTGTTCATAAGCTCGTCGGTGTATGTTGCTGTTGTAATGCCATCCAAGTGCGTTGCAAGAAAATCAAGATCACGATAGCTGCAAGAAATGAAATGCTTGACCCTGATTGGAGGGCAAGATGAATCATAATGCTTGCGCATGGCTTGTGTTGCAACACCCATCATTCTGTTAATCCAGAATTGTATGAGGCTGTGTTGATATGTAGGGACACCTGGAGATTTTGGTGTGGTGTAATAGCATGCCTTGTTTCCATCACCTGCGATGAAGTCAACTTGATATCTGGCACACTCAAAAGCCATAACAGCTAAACACTCACTAACAATACCAGGAGAGTCTGATGCATATTTCTGTCCAACGTGATAAACGCACACACGTGTCATCTTCATCCTGGCTCTTGTCAAGTCAACAATCTCATCTGTATCACGGTCCTTTGTCCTTCCCCAAGATATTTCAAAGATTGCCCATGAGACTTGTCGAACTCGTGTGTCGTTGTCATCTGTGTGATATCCAGCAATTTGCTTGATATAGCCATCCTTTCCAAGGCGAGCTGCCACCATCAAGCCATGATAGTCATTGAAGCAAGTTTTAAAGTCAACCTCGTCGAGTCTTTCTCTGTGAGGATACAATGAACCAGCTTCACAATTCATGAAAAGATGTCCTCCAAAGTTCTTGATGACATTGATGAAGTAATTGTTGAACTGTGTTTTGTTCTCATCAATTTTTCATGATCTTCATCAATAGTGTAGTCAATGTGTGGAATGAATTGTTGAAATCTTTCTGGAACCGGGCATTTGTCAAATCTGTTTCTGCACCAGTTTCCCAAATTCCAAAACATTGCTGTTATCTGTGAAGAGGATCTGTATGGAAATTCGGCATCCTTGTATGTTGGGTCTGATAGGCCTCCACCTAAATATCTGTAAGCCAAGCTATGCAAGATCATACAGTAAGGCAAGACCTTGTGGTCCTCAACATAATCTTGAAGTACCCTTGTGAGATTTCCAAAATCGTCATCAATCCTTCTTTCTGCTTCTTGTGAGGATACTTCTGCTTTGTTTTGATGAAGAGGATGCATTCTTGGATCACTACAACCATATTCAATGTGATTCTTGAGTTCATCTAGTTCCTGTGATGGTTGTTGATCTTTGTGTCTGGCAATGTACTCAATCATCAACTGGTCATCTGTGAGATGGTACCAATAATCTTGATGTGGAGTCATAGTCTTCCTGTACTTGACATGCCAGAACATGTGTCGATGCTTCGAAGATGCTGGATAACCTTGATTGTAAAATCCTGCCCATTCACCATGGTAACCATCTGAAAAACAATGTTTCAATTTTCGAAAAACTGAATCATCTTCGTTTCCAGTGATATCTTGACCATAGTAAAGTCGAATTGCAGGTTTCACTTCAGGAGCTGTCTCATCATCTTGTATGTCGGTTTTCTTCTCCCCTGATTCCTCCTTCTCTGAGGAGCGTTCAGGTGGAGCTGCTTTCAGCTGGGACATGTGGCTCCTGTGTATCTTTTTCTTCTTCTTCTTCTTCGACAACAATCTCCTCTTCTTCATTTTCTTCCTCTTGTCGTTCTTCTTGTTTGACAAAACTATCCTTGATCTTTTGTTGAACGTTCTTGTTGCACATACTGATCCATTTCAATGTACACTCAACCAATTTGTCATCATCTGTTTCGAAAATGATATGCTTGTCCTCAATGTTCAAACTTTCAATAGTGTTCTTGTATTCAGGATCACCAGCACTTTGTCCTTGAAGATCTGGAAGAGGAGTGTTTGGATCATCGTCCACCAAATCTGGATCCTCTGCATCAAGGAAATTTTCTGCGCTGAGATGCTCATTGTCCTTGAGAACCTTCTCAACATCCAGTTTGCACTCGTGATACTTGTCCCAGGAGATCTCATAACCAATTGCTGGTGCATACTGGTCCATAAATGTCTTGAATGAGGTATCTGCCACTACTGACATCATCAACCATAAGGAGAAATAGCTGATGTCACCACGTTGCAAAGGTTGACCTCCCTCTAAGTCATCAATATTGAGGAATGTTTGGCCTTGGAGTGTAATTTCATATAGGATACTTCTGTGCTCTGGTTTGAGTTGCCTGACTAAAAACAGTCCCTGTCGGTCTTCAGGATTTCTTCGAGGATTTGCATCTGCTACTACATCATCTTCATGTTGTTCTTGATTTTCCAATGCAAATATCTCATCTTGTTGTGATTGTGTTTCCTCTCTTTCTTGAGAGCATACACCTTCTCCCTCTCTTTCTTGAGAGCCTGATGCCTTTTCCTCCTGAGGCCTAACAAAAACTTGTAGTCTTGGCATGAACTCAAGTTCATCTTCAGCATCATCATCATCATCGTGATCTTCCATGTCCACATTTTGTTGCTCTTTTTCTGGAATGTGAGCAATCTTCTCTTTTCCTGCTACCCAGATGTAGCCATCGAGTTTTGTAGATATATGGAAGTCACCTGTACCACATTCCCTGACCTTTGTTCTTGCTCGGGCAGATTGATGGAATGCTTCGTGCTGAAAGAACTGGTTGTAGGCATGTTCAACAAAGAATCTGTAAGACTGAGCAGTCAACTCCTTTCTGCTATCCACAAATTGTCGAAGCTTGTTGAGAGCAAAGATGGTAAAATGGCAAAAGTTAGCAGGTGCTTCATCTTCATACAGATCGATTGCCATGATCATCATTTTTGTGGAAAACGAGAAATGCCGTTCAGGTTCTGGGATGACTGTTCTCTTGTTCATGGGAACTGTAATTCCTTGGATAGTCATGTCATACCCATGAGTGTTCAACTCCAGTGCATCCAAAATGTTACCATCACGGTCCTTCTTTCTCCTGCAGAAATCTCCCCAGAGTTTGTTGTTCTCTCGAATGAACTGATCAAGATGCTTGGTGTAAAAGACAAAGACTGCTTCTGAGAGATACTCCATGTCCTTCTGTATTGCTAAGTCTCTTTCGTATAGCAAGAACTTCTCTCTCCATTCGTCTCTGCTGATACTGAATCTGTCTTCCCAACCTGCTGGTTCAACTTGACCTCGCATCCAGTCTGTCCAATATTGTCGACAAGAGTTCAAATAACCTTCCATGGCTTCAATATTTCCTTCTCGATGGAAGTGTGCCAACATGCGTCCAATCTCCCAAGCTCTGGTGAAGAGTAGGCATAAATGTCCAGTCCATGGAAGCTTCTCCCAATCAGCACGAGTGATGGATTGCCTTCCAAGTGCTATCTTCTGTGGAGAGAGTAGAAGGTTCCATTCTCTGAGAACTATGACTTTTTCTCCTGATGAGTTCTTGATGAGTTCACAGTTCTCTTCTCGTGCACAAATGATACCAGCTTCATAAAGGACCCAGGGATTCGATGCAGAAATTGAACTTTTGGTAGCCTGTTCTACAACAGGGTCTTCAATATCATCTGGTGGATCTTCTGCTTCCCAGAGATTGACCACTTCTTCACCCATTGGGTCGTCCTGGACTTCCACTGATGGCTCCTCTTGTTGATTGTCTTGAGCATCTTGTGGAGGATCATCATGTTGTGGAGGTTCTGAACTTCCTGATGATGAGCGTTGTTGCTCCCATGCATCTTGAGGTTCCTCTCTTTCTGGAGAGCGTCCTCTTCTTGATGGTTGTTCATATGGGTTTTCCATGGTTTCATCAACCTGCGCAGATACCTCTCTTTCTCGAGAGCTTTCTGCTGCAGCACCATAGATTGAATCCACAATAGGGTCAAAATCCTTCTCGTTGCATAGTGGTGTACCAAAAACCAATCTTCCATAGTTTTGTGGAACTTGTTGACCCATGAACTCCCATGCTGTGATTCTGATTTCATCAGGAATATCATATCCAGGAATAAATGTTGGACCCTTCTCCTTCATGACATGTTTCCATGTTGTGTCGGTATGCCATGAACCACCTGTAACTGATGGAGGTAGAGAATGACCACGTCCTTGATGAACAACATTGCATGCTATGGTGGGAATCTGTTCTTTGACGTGGAGGTACTGGAAAGGAACGTCACCATGAAATAGAATTACACCATTCTCTGTCAGGTAGAGTTGGTTATCCACAATGAAACTTGGATCCAACACGAGGTACACTGGTCGCCTGTAATTTCTTGGTGGCTTAGTGCCCTCTGCCATCCTGATGTAGCCCTGACCATTGTCATTGTGATACATGAAGTGTACTGCATCTCTTCCACCTTTTCCACTTCCTTTCACATTGGTCATTAGGCCTGATTGTCAAAATCTGCTCCAGACATGTGATACTCCTTTGGATTCTGGTCTTGCATCTGATCAAACAATAGGGAAATGTTCATAGCTCCACTGGTAGTGAACAATGTTCTGTCTCTGCAATGTCTCAACACATTGGATAACTTCTTACTACATGACAGGTAATAACTTTTCCTCGCTGAGCTAGTCATGTCCACGTGAAAATCATTGCATCGATCATCAAACCAGTCTTCTTCTGCCTGAGTGGTAAAGCCACAGAGATACTTCAGAAAACTTGAAGTCCATTTCAGAGATTCATCAAATTCTCCATGACTAGTTCCCCAGTGCAAAATCCAAGCTATGGCGTCCATGAACATTTCATGTCTGTCAGTTGCCTTCATGTTGTGTGGTCCCATCAATGTATGTAGATTGCGCTCTCTTCTCTTCCTCACATTCTCGTGAGCATGAAACCAATCTGTTTGGCGCCTGTAATCATAGCAAAATGCTAAATGGTCCTCATTGGGTAGTGTTGATGGTGTTCGAAATTGGTCAGCTGGGATTTCCTCTGATCTTCTCAGAGCATATCCATCAGCTGAATGTCTTCGACTAAAATCAGATCTAGGATATTCTTGACCTCGACTTCTTGATTGTGCCTGATCGCTAGATGTTGCGGCTGAGGTCCTGTTCCACCGGCTAGAGCTCGACATGTTGAAGAAACAGTACGATCCTCGAGACTCTGCCTCTTGAGCCGCAGGCACAAATTCAAAAAATAGTCAAGAATCCCTCAAGGTGTCACCTAACAGAAATACATCATGTCTGAAATCAACATGACTGCAAACTGTTGGCAACCATGACCTGAGGTAAGCCTTGTGTTCCAGTAATGATCGAAATGGTGGATGAGCATCAACTTCCTTGAGAACACCTTGTCGAACAGCATCAATAAGATTCTGAGGATTAGCAGACTTTTTGGTCAAACAATCAGCTAAACACCATTGAGTTCTGATATGTGACAAGTCAGCAATGGAACCTGAACATGCTTCCTTCCTAAGCATCTGAATCATATGAATGGTCTCTTGTTGTTCAGGAACATGAGTGGTGCTGGCAGTAGTCACAAGATTGTTTGCATCAGTCCTCATATGAATCTCACTTGAAAGTCCAGTGATGTCCTTGATAAGTCCTCTCAACATTTGACATGTACCATAACACTTCATAAGTGCATACAACTCTGCAACAGTTGTGCTCAACGTGGTTCGTTTGATTTTGGTTGATTCAAAGAAAATAAGAGAACCTCTGGTGTTTTTGCTCTTTTCCTTTCTTGGTTCAGCCATGAAAATAACCATCGCGCGCTGTGAGGATTTGTCGCTGTTGTTCCTAAACGCTGCATCTGGCTTTGCAACTAATCTAGGATCACCTTGAAGTGGCCAGAACATAAGTTCCATCGGGTCACCTACAATTTGTCTGCAAAGTTTGTTCAGCGTTTTGCAGTCACCTATGGTGGGGGAAGCAGCGGCAGAAGCACAACGTGAAAACTGATAACATGACTGAAATTGAGTTCTTGATTGTAACCAATTGATACTACCTAAGAGTGACCTATAGGCAGTGTGAAGATCCTTGTCACATTTGTCTTCATCCTTCAAGCCTTTAGGGATGACAACCTCAGTAAGTTCACTGACACACAGTGATTGTTCAACAGTGATGTGTGATTTCTTCTTGGTCTTCTCATCAATGATCCATTTCACTCGTTGACCAGTGAACATCAAGTCATTCACATCTTCATGACCAATCTTAAATTGTGACTTGACAACTTTCTTGAACTTCTCCAGAAACTCTGGAGTTCCAGTAATGAACAAGTCATCAACATGCAAACAACACATGCCAATAGGTTTTCTTCCCTTGGCATTACTGCCATTCACCGGGTCCATGCAGTGTTCCAAGAGTTCTTCCACAATCTCAGGTGTCAACTGTGGTGTCGTGGCAAGATAAGTACGCTCTGAAGGTAAGAAGACTGAAACAAGTACTTCAGCTTCTTCTTCCAAACTTGTGGAAACATTGTCCTTGTTCATGTCATGATTCATCTCAAGCAACCACCAAACTCCTTTCCTCTTCACAATAGAAGTTCTCAAGTGAAACTTCTTTCGATCATAATGTGAATCAGGAGTTCTCAAAGCTTTTGCACGATAAGCAACTTGAGCATGACCATTTTCAAAAGGATACCAACCAGACTTGTGTTCAACAGATTCCAAAAACTTCAACAAAGTTTCATCAACAACAGGAGTCCAAGCACAATCTTCAACCTTCTTCTCCTTGAACTCTTTTCTCTGTTTCCATGTTTGGGTTTGTTGATAGCAAGCTGAAAACAATCTTTCTTCAACCAAAAGAGACTTATGAACTTCCTCAGCAATGTCGGAGGATTCATCACGCGTTTCCTCACTGTCTTGTGAGCTTACGTAGTATGTCACAGGTGCTGGTTCTGTTGCCTCAGAGTCAGCAAAGCTAACCTGTTTTGGCTCCTTAAAAGCACCATCATAGCATACATATGTACACCTGTCAGCTCTTCTTGGTTGAATACCAAGCGAAATCAGAAATTTGCCAAGGCGGTTCCACCATCTACGTGGTGCATCCGCAAGTCCATAAACGGAACGAGTGCACAAACCAACCAAGTAAGGAGGCAAACCAATGTCAGTAGGCAACTGAACATGGATAACGCGTCGGTCTAAGTCGTACGTTTCCCCCTGAAGGAAGGCAGTTTTCAAGTCTAAATGGAGTAAATCCCAGTACATCGAGGCTGCATGCTGAGATGCCACACGAAAACCATACCTGGTAGCAGTAGGACTGTCAGTCTGTAAGTCATACTTTTGAGCATCTTGAAAGCCTCTACATACCCATCTAGCCTTGAACTTCTTGAACTGTCCATCCTTATCAACTTTGATGGTAAGCACCCATCTGCCAGTGACATAATTATCAATCTTATGACGTCTCTTGTCTCTGAAAGTCATGGCAGTGAAATCCAGAAAACTTCTGAATTCTTCAAGCTTGGCTTGTTTGATATCCTTAGCATACTTTCTCAAAACTTCTTGAGTGATAACTGATTCTGCCTTTGGCTGCTTCTTTCCATTCTTGGCAAGATACTGTTCAAACTGTTTGAATCCAGTAACATCGTATGAGCCAAACTCAGGTGCAGCTTGGATCTTGGGTCCTAAAGGAACAAAAACAGTACCATCAACATTGACAAAATGAGAGTGGTCTGATGTGTAAGGTTCAGTGTCCACATCTTCTTCCTGAAGCTGAGCAATGTCATCCTCAGTCAAAACAGGAGTGTCGTCTGTTTCATATGGTTCTGTTTCATCATCATCATTTTGTGATGATACCAATTCTGGTGTTCCTTGTGAAGACTGCTGTTGCGCTGGCTGCGCAAAGTCACCTGGCGTAAACGATGTTGGTGTAGTAGTAGGCAATGGAACTGTATTATCATGTGAACTTGAGGCAGTAGGATCATGTGAAGGTCCTTCATCTTCTTCATCATGAGGTTTCTGAGTAGGAACTGAAATTGGCTGAACATGACCTGGTAATTGAACCTTTGGCCTCTTGATAATCACCTTTGCCTTTGCCTTTGGTAAAGCATCAGTAGAATCAGTTGAGATCTGTCTCTGTTTCCTTTGAACTCTGATAGGCTCTGACGTTGGATCAGGTCCTGGTGGAGAATCGTCATCTTGTCCAGGATCAGCAATCTCTTCGATTGGAATGTCAGGATTGGAAAACGGAGTTGATGGTGAACTTGGTTGATGTGTTTCCCCCGAGTCCTGTATTCCTGGCATATCCAAATCATCATCAGGTGGTGGTCCATAATCATCTGGAATGATGTACTCTTGATCATCATCATCATCTGGATCAGGTCCAGTGTTGTAATCAGGTTGATTATCATCATCCAGAGGATCTTCTGGTTCATCACCATTCAACATCTCATCATCATTTGGTGGAACATCACCATGCTGATCTGGATGAATGGGATCGTCACCATTTGGTGGTGTGCCTCCTTGAACAGGAGGATCTGCTACTCTCAGCTTGATTGCGCCAGTCGTTTCTCGTGAAAAGACGATCATACTCCATTCATGGATTTTGAACTGTTCATGATGTGGATACAACTGTGACACAAACATGAAGTAAACACGATCATAGTCACCAGGTTTCCAAATGAGTAAGACAGCATCTTCAGGATGTTGAAACAAAGGATTCACTCTTCCATAAGTTCCTCTGAACACACTGCAATCTTCGGAATCAGTTCAGTGATTCTGGTGTCAGTTGACTCTCTGACACTAGCCTCTGTACTCCTTGGTAACTGATCAATCTTTCTCAATGTTTGAACAAGTAACTGAGTGGTAAACCTCTGTGGAAGGATGTGCTTCAATGGCACTGGAATCGAGGTCTCAACATGATGCAAGTCTTGTAGCAAACACGAGCACTCAGGTTCACGGTCCAAAAACATTGAAGTGCCACACAATGCTCCATCATCAAAATGTTCCAACAGATCTTCAAACAAGAAATAGTGTCTCATGTCCCTCAAAGGTACAAGCTGTGTGAACTGTGCAATGAATGAACACAAGTAAGATGGTAAGACCTTCCATTGTGGATCATTCCAAAGCTTCCCTTCTCTATTGAAGGCATGCTGTGGTTCCAACATATCAAAGTCTTCATCATGATTGTAAAACACACGCAAGTTTTTGATTGAAGGAACACAACGACAGTAGTTTGTCATGTCAAGGTTGAAACAACCAATGTGATACTTGATTCTGTCCTTCTGAAGTTTCTTCCAAGCCAAGAACTGAGCAAATCCTGAATCAGGTGGTGCAATCACCAAGAAACCCTTTCCTCGGCCAACTTGCCATTTCATCACATCAAGGCAAAACTTGAATACCGAGTATTTCCAGGAATTTGGTGAAGGATTTGTGATCAAAACATATTCAGGATCAAGCTTCTCAAGTTGTTTCCAAACTTGATTTTGTTTCCTTTTACTGTTGAAACTCCAACCATGCTTATGGTCAACGGGTTCACCAACCTTCATGTTCAATCGTGCCATGTGCCAACTAAGACCTGTGTTGCTACTGAAGAGTTCCACAACATCACACTTGCCAGTTTGACAGAACCAGTGAGCCTGTTCACCTAAGTATGCTTCAGCATATTCAGCTATATCTGGTTCATAGTCATCTTCATCTTCAACTGCAAGTGGAACAGGTTCTGATGTGTCAAGTCCAGGAACAGCAACATCATGCCATTCATCATGGTCACGTCTCACCTTTGATTGATTGACACGCATGACTGCGTTGTCAACATGAACATTGACCATAGCACCTTCCTGAGAGATAACAGTACCTCTGATCCATCTTTCCTTTTTCCATGCCTTTGAAGCAATAGCATTAGCATTGACAGGGGAACTCCAAACGAAAACCTTGTCACCTGGTTTGTAAGGTCCATCTGATGGCATTGTTCGTTTGGCCATGTCATGTCTGAGGTCAGCAGCTTGTCTGGCTTCCTGATGTGCCCTCAGTGCTAACCTTTGCAACTCGAGTTGTGTTTTGTCTTCAGGTAAAGGATCAACACTAAGTTGAGCAGGATCAGAAGTCTCAATATCCAGAAGATCTGGTGGTCTTCTACCAGTGGCAATTTCCAAAGGAGAATAACCACTAACAGTGAGTTGAGTGTTTCTGGCCCAAACAGTACGCTTCACAGCTTCTCTGATGGTGATTCCTTTGAACCTATCATCTTCAAGGTTCTTGGACATGATTTGCCATTGTCGTTTGAAAAGTCTGACAGCTGATTCAGCTCTGTTAGGCCATGGGGTTCTTGAACCACAGGGACATTCCTTGATACCATGAGTTCGGTAATAAGTCAGAAAGTCTTCTTGGAAGAATGCTTCATCACCTACGATGGCTTTCGGCATACAATTATGTTCATCAGTCCACAACCTTAGAGCCTGAATGGTCTCCTTGTTGTTCAGTGAGTTTTGTGCCGTAGCCCAAAGTCAGTTGGTTGCACCATCAAGAACAAGCAACACCATGTACTTGTTCTTCCTCAACTGAATTTCAGCATGATCAACAAAGATAACATCTCCAAAGTTGGTGGATCGTATGCCTGAAATTCTGGCTCTCGGCGGTGGTGCAATTGAAGTACTACACACACGACACTTGTTGTACATTTCTTCATACTTCTCATAAACAGAGTCAGGAAGTCCTAACATGGAAGTCCTTCGTCTGAATTGAGTAGGAGACATGTGATAGTGTTTGATGTGAAGTTTGTAAAGTTCCACACTATCCTCCAGTTTCCTGAGCATCTTTCTATATGCTGGTGTCATGGCTTGCACTTCACTACCAGGCAGTGGAATCGAAACTCGCCTAGGCTCAAGAGCATCACTACCTAGTTTCTCAACTTGACTTTCTGAATCTTGCTTACCACGGTTGCGCGCAGGTGCAGAATGTTTTGATTCAATGACTTGAGGTTCATCTGAATCAATTTTGTCCAAACTAACTCCCTAGCTCTTACGTCCAGTTCATCTTCCTCATCAAGCTTGGGATAGGAGACAACAACCTTCTTTCTTGATGAACCTGATTGAGAGTCATCGACAACATGAGGTTTCTGCTTACCTACGTGTCTCTTGGCTGCAGGTGGACCTACCTCAATCTTTTTCGAGCTTGGTCCTTTCGAAATCGGTTTGCCTTCCTCCTTCTGTAAGGAGCGTGGCTTCTTCTTCTGTACACCTGAAGGCACTGAAGAGGCTGACTCAGGGTGAAAAAGATCATCAATGTTTCCACGAAAGGGCTTTGCACGATCAATGTCACTTCTGACAATGTCATCTGGGATCACGTAGTCCTCCTTGATCTTGTAGATGGTCTTGCCCTTCCAGAACTCTTCACTCTGTTCAGAAAACCTCTTCCTGTCTGTGCGCCAGTTGTCCTTGTGAAGAACCTTCTTCTTGCTCTTCTGGAACTCTTGGTGTGTTTCTCTCTCATCAAGAAGTTGTTCTTTTGGAATTGGAGTCTCATCTGATCGATTCATCTCATGTAGATTCTTCCTCTTGTCCTTGTGGTGCCTGATGAGTTCGCGACGTAATGGATCAACTTGCCAATAGTCACCAGTCACCAAAGCTTCTTCTTCTTGAACATCTTGTTTGACAGCAATCTGGCTGTACTCAAAGTGATCGTGTTGTGAAAAGAAACTCTTGACTTGAGGAGTCTTGAAATGAACTTGGCTCATGTACCATGCTACATCTTGTAGGTCGAGAATGAGATGAGTACTGATGGCTGTCCTCAAAACCATTTTTCTCATGCCAATACGTGCACAGGACAAATACGCCTTCTCTGGAGTAAGTTCAAATTGAAATCCAAGGTTTCTCATCTGTGGAAGTGACATCAACAATGGGACATCACCTTCTTCGACAATGTCGAATTCTGTGAACTGAGTGTTCCATCCATGATCATACATGAATATCACGAGCTTCTCAGTACATTTGGATTGTTGTGAATTTGCAAAGAAGAATCTTGAACTTGTTGGCTGAATTTCATACCAGAGTCCACTGTTGGGATGTGAGTCAACATATCTGCAAAATGCATCCTCCTGCCAATTTCCACTACTAAATGCTATGACCTAGGTCCCGGAAAGTGAACCAAAAATTTAGTGTGAAATTTCTAGAAACCATTTAGTAGAGAATCATGATTTTTCAAAAAAAAAATCAAGTAAACATCTCTAGACCCATGATCCACATTTAGTAGAGAGGTAAAAATGATATGTTAATCATATGATGTCAAATGTTGTTTTTTGGGTAAAACCATTTAGTAGAGATGTCAAAAAAATGTTGCAAAATCACAGGAACCATTTTGTAGAGGTTGCGAGTAGAGTTCATAAAACGGTCACAATGAAATGAGACAAAACTGAAAAACCATTTAGTAGAGATTCCCATTCCGTTGCCCCCGATAGCCGTTTGGCCAATCCATGTCCATCAGGATGAATCACGTAAATCCAGATAG
The DNA here is from genome assembly GCA_947184155.2 of Cladocopium goreaui. NCBI lineage: Eukaryota > Dinophyceae > Suessiales > Symbiodiniaceae > Cladocopium > Cladocopium goreaui. Next base: position 389,118 of record CAMXCT020004101.1, on the reverse strand, counting down.
TATATGATAATAGATGCTCAAAAAAATAAGAAACTTGAAAAATAAATATAAATTCTAGAATGCCACTGACTATCAAAGATATTCCTGGGTTGAAGTAAATCAACATGATCGGGTATACCGCGATATGAAACAACAGAAGTTGGACAAAGATAGCATCCTTGCAGTATCCTGCCATGCCGCCTCCAGTCTAGCCAAGTGCTGCCTCTACTAAATGGATGGTCATGGGATCAGTCTATCTAGAACTGTTTCAAACAAAGCCCTGTTGCATCCTTGTGTGCCCTATTATCCCTTACGTGCTATGGAACACCATTTTGTAGTCCCAAAATGATTTCCCCTGTCTAGCCAAGTGCTGCCTTGCCTTTTTTGGGGGCGATGCCAAATCCCTCGCTTGGGTGTTTCTTGCTCGTCGGGTGCTGCCTTTCGTGTTTGGTTTTTTTTGGGCCTTTTTTGGGGGCGATGCCAAATCCCTCGCTTGGGTGTTTCTTGCTCGTCAGGTGCTGCCTTTCGTGCTTGGGTTCTTTTGTTGCCTTTTTTGGGGGCGATGCCAAATCCCTCGCTTGGGTGTTTCTTGCTCGTCGGGTGCTGCCTTTCGTGTTGGGGTTCTTTTTTGGCCTTTTTTGTGGGCGATGCCAAATCCCTCGCTTGGGTGTTTCTTGCTCGTCGGGTGCTTACTAAATGGATGGCCATGGGATCAGTCTATCTAGAACTGTTTGAAACGAAGCCCTGTTGCATCCTTGTGTGCCCTATTTATTATCCCTTACGTGCTATGGAACACCATTTTGTAGCCCCAAAATGTCCAAATTCTATCAAGATTTCCCCTGTCTAGCCAAGTGCTGCCTTGCCTTTTTTGGGGGCGATGCCAAATCCCTCGCTTGGGTGTTTCTTGCTCGTCGGGTGCTGCCTTTCGTGTTTGGGTTCTTTTTTGGCCTTTTTTGTGGGCGGCCAAATCCCTCGCTTGGGTGTTTCTTGCTCGTCGGGTGCTGCCTTTCGTGCTTGGGTTCTTTTGTTGCCTTTTTTGGGGGCGATGCCAAATCCCTCGCTTGGGTGTTTCTTGGTCGTTGGGTGCTGCCTTTCGTGTTTGGGTTCTTTTTTTGCCTTTTTTGGGGGCGATGCCAAATCCCTCGCTTGGGTGTTTCTTGCTCGTCGGGTGCTTACTAAATGGATGGTCATGGGATCAGTCTATCTAGAACTGTTTGAAACAAAGCCCTGTTGCATATTGTGTGCCCTAATGTGCCCTATTATCCCTTACGTGCTATGGAACACCATTTTGTAGTCCCAAAATGTCCAAAATCTGTCAAGATTTCCCCTGTCTAGCCAAGTGCTGCCTTGCCTTTTTTGGGGCGATGCCAAATCCCTCGCTTGGGTGTTTCTTGCTCGTCGGGTGCTGCCTTTCGTGTTTGGGTTCTTTTTTGGCCTTTTTTGGGGGCGATGCCAAATCCCTCGCTTGGGTGTTTCTTGCTCGTCGGGTGCTTACTAAATGGATGGTCATGGGATCAGTCTATCTAGAATTGTTTGTTTCCCTGTTGCATCCTTGTGTGCCCTATTATCCCTTACGTGCTATGGAACACCATTTTGTAGTCCCAAAATGTCCAAAATCTGTCAAGATTTCCCCGTCTAGCCAAGTGCTGCCTTGCCTTTTTTGGGGGCGATGCCAAATCCCTCGCTTGGGTGTTTCTTGCTCGTCGGGTGCTGCCTTTCGTGTTTGGGTTCTTTTTTTGCCTTTTTTGGGGGCGGCCAAATCCCTCGCTTGGGTGTTTCTTGCTCGTCGGGTGCTTACTAAATGGATGGTCATGGGATCAGTCTATCTAGAACTGTTTGAAACAAAGCCCTGTTGCATATTGTGTGCCCTATTATCCCTTACGTGCTATGGAACACCATTTTGTAGTCCCAAAATGTCCAAAATCTGTCAAGATTTTTTTCCCCTGTCTAGCCAAGTGCTGCCTTGCCTTTTTTGGGGGCGATGCCAAATCCCTCGCTTGGGTGTTTCTTGCTCATCGGGTGCTGCCCTTTCGTGTTTGTTTTTTTTTTGCCTTTTTTGCGGGCGATGCCAAATCCCTCGCTTGGGTGTTTCTTGCTCGTCGGGTGCTGCCTTTCGTGTTGGGGTTCTTTTGTTGCCTTTTTTGGGGGCGATGCCAAATCCCTCGCTTGGGTGTTTCTTGCTCGTCGGGTGCTGCCTTTCGTGTTTGGGTTCAACATGATCGGGTATACCGCGATATGAAACAACAGAAGTCGGACAAAGATAGCATCCTTGCGGTATCCTGCCATGCCGCCTCCAGTCTAGCCAAGTGCTGCCTCTACTAAATGGATGGTCATGGGATCAGTCATATGTGTTTCATGTTGTTTTCTCTACTAAATGGACCCCGTGTATTTCTCTACTAAATGGCTTTGGGGTTTTGGTCGAGTGATGTTGGTCCCGCAACTTGTGCTCAAATGAGTACCTCTACTAAATGGAACAGGGTGTTTGGTCGAGTCATGTTGGTGTCTTAAGACACTCTGAAAATATATCCAAATTTTGCGCTTCAGCTGAACCAGGGGCCCACATTTAGTAGTGAAATTCGATCATGCATGCGCATCCATTTAGTAGAGCTTGAGGCTATGCAAGCCGTTTCTTCACTACAAAATGGTTGCACAGCCCCACCCCTTAATTGACAGGGGGTTCAAAATGCTTCAACTGCTCGTCGAGAGCCCATAGCTCTTGTACATCCAAGATCCAGGATACATACAGTTGGTGGTGCAGAATTCTCTGTGTGAAAAGCTAGTCCTTTCTCACATGCCAGATCAGTCTGTACAGTATGAAATGAAATAGCACTCTGCTCTGATGGTTCCTCTATCTCTGTAGAGCATCCATATGAAAACAGTGATGTGCCTTTTGCCAATGGCTTCCATGAAGCCTCACCTTCTTGAAGACCAACTTGCCTGGGCACACGAGCTGGACGTCGTTGTACACCTTGTCGAAGTGCATCAACTTCTCCAACCAGAACAGGGAATCTTTTCATTTCCCTTCTGTTTTGATGTGCTGTTGCATCACGTTGGTTCTGTCCTCCACGAGGAGTGCGTCGTTGTACTTCTTGTTGTTCATACGTGGATGTCAAAACATCAATACGTGCTGGCTCTGTCTCTGCAACATCAACACGTAATGGGTCAGTTCTTCCAAAAGCAAAGAAACCATGACCAGAACTTGATGCAGCAGAAGAATAATGAGCTTGTTGGGTTTGTTGATTTTGTATGGCAGGAACTGATGTGGTCTGAGGTTGAACATAGTTTGACTTGCCTTTTCCATCTCCTGGCTTTCCTCCTTTGCCATCATCATCCTTGCCTTTCTTGCCTTTCTTTCCTTTTCCTTTTCCTTTTCCTTTTCTCCTTTTCCTTTCCTCTGGAAGTATCCATGCTCATCCATGTAGTACAGATCATCATAGGCCCAATAGCCTTCATTCCAGGTTTGATCATCGGCCCAATAGCCGTCATAGTTTTCATTCCATTCATCTTCTTGCCAATCTTCTTCATAACCTTCCTCACTCACCATGTGAGAGCGGCCTTTCCTTCTTCCTTTTCCTCGGCCTTTTCCTTTTCTTGATCTGAAGAACCTTCGTCCTCCTCTGCCTTTTCCTTTTCCTTTTCTCTTTCCTTTACCCTTGCCTCGTCTGGTCTGTCTGCCTTGGAACCTTCTCTGATACCATGTGTAGTCAGCGTCATCATAAACCCGGAAAACATCTTCTAAAGCATCCAGGAATCCTTCTGCGCCGTCTTCATCATCTTCGGCCCAATAGCCGTCGGTTCCTTCTAGTTCACCTTCTTCCAGTACGAGGAAAGATCTTCTCTGTGCCATGCCACAGGGTTGCATCATTGGATTGTCAACTGCTGTTTTGGTAGTGCAAAACATTTCCAAAAACAGATCACGTAGTTCTTGAATGTTGTATTGATCGAGAGTTCGTCCACGATGTGTCATGATACTTGTGAGTGTGTTTCTCTGATCCTGTGTCAGGTCTGCTAGACTTACAAAAATCAATGCTAGCAAATTTTCACCCAGTGGGAATGCCTGTCTTTGTACTTGTCTACGCTGCTCATTGTACTGTCTGAATGCCACTAATGCCAGTTCATCTGACCAAGGAACAACTACATGTGGAGCTGCTCCTGAGGCTGCTGCTACTTCAGCTCTCTCTTGTTGATCTCGTTCATGTTCTTGACGTTTTTGTGTAACAAACACGATTGCTTCAGGACTAGTCACTGTAGCTTCTGGAAGCAAATCCATCCAAGACTCAATAAGTCTATTGCCAGTGAGTTGAAATCTAGTCATCCACTTCTGAAGATCCATGGTTCCTCTGTTGTACTTCATGAACTGCATGAAACGGTATAAAAACACGCTCTGGGCACCTTTGATGAAATGAGGTCGTAGAAATCTTTTGAAATAGTTCACTCCTTCATGGGGATCCCTGAGCATATCTCTATCCAATAGCCTCTTGTATTGTAGAGCATCTCCTTCCAGTCGATTGCGCAAAGCTGGACCACGTTTCTCAGGTTCTAACTCCGTGATGTCACACCAGTCATCAATTGCATCTTCAAAAGCAAAGAAACTAGTTCTCCCATCATATGCTGGAGCTACCTTTGTGGTTATTTGTTGCGTCATGTGAATTTGTGTCTGCTGGGGTGCTCTTCTCATTGCATAAGAGTCATATTGGTTCCATCCATCTGCATCGACAATGTCGAAGTCATCATCATCATCATCATAGCCATGGCGTGCCATTGCTTTGGGCTCTACCTGGAGCTCACCCTCAATGAGGGATCACAGCTCCGCTACCACTTGAAGAGGGGCCCTAGCGTCTACTTCAAGATCAGCTAAGGCGTCTTCCCCAATGACAGCACTCTTTTACTCAGCCTGTTGCCGGTCAGTGCTTGTCTACAGGGTTACTCTATATACCTCTTGAGCCTTGAGGGGCGCATATAAATGTGCTCAATACTCATGCATGTACCTCTGTAGGTATTAGGTCGAAACAAAAACAGTGGGGGGGGGCTTAATAGCGTTCTGTCGCCTTCTTCCTGTTGCATCTTCGTTTCGACACGCTCCCGATGTTACGCTCTATAGATCTTCTCTTGGGGTGGGTGGGGGGGGGGGTTTGGTGGGGGGGCTTTATAGCGTTCTGTCGCCTTCTTCCTGTTGCATCTTCGTTTCGACACGCTCCCGATGTTACGCTCTATATAGATCTTCTCTTGGGGGTGGGGGTGGGGGGGGTTTCGGGTGGGGGGGGCTTAATAGCGTTCTGTCGCCTTCTTCCTGTTGCATCTTCGTTTCGACACGCTCCCGATGTTACGCTCTAAAGATCTTCTCTTGCAATCCTCGACACGCGACTCCCGATGTTACGCTCTATAGATCTTCTCTTGCAATCCTCGACACGCTCATGATGCTACGCTCTATAGATCTTCTCTTGCAATCCTCGACACGCTCCCGATGTTACGCTCTATAGATCTTCTCTTGCAATCCTCGACACGCTCATGATGCTACGCTCTATAGATCTTCTCTTGCAATCCTCGACACGCTCATGATGCTACGCTCTATAGATCTTCTCTTGCAATCCTCGACACGCTCATGATGCTACGCTCTATAGATCTTCTCTTGCAATCCTCACACGCTCCCGATGTTACGCTCTATAGATCTTCTCTTGCAATCCTCGACACGCTCATGATGCTACGCTCTATAGATCTTCTCTTGCAATCCTCGACACGCTCCCGATGTTACGCTCTATAGATCTTCTCTTGCAATCCTCGACACGCTCCCGATGCGATGTTACGCTCTATAGATCTTCCTTGCAATCCTCGACACGCTCATGATGCTACGCTCTATAGATCTTCTCTTGCAATCCTCGACACGCTCCCGATGTTACGCTCTATAGATCTTCTCTTGCAATCCTCGACACGCTCATGATGCTACGCTCTATAGATCTTCTCTTGCAATCCTCGACACGCTCATGATGCTACGCTCTATAGATCTTCTCTTGCAATCCTCGACACGCTCCCGATGCTACACTCTCTATAGATCTTCTCTTGCAATTCTCGACACGCTCATGATGCTACGCTCTATAGATCTTCTCTTGCAATTCTCGAAACTTGCCTTGGCACATGAACCCAAAGACTTCCTGGTCTTGGACAAAAACAGCTCTTGGCTGTTCGAATGAGTTCACGCACCAGGACAAAAAAGAAACGTCCGTGTCAGCTTCTTTGAGCTGTGGATTCTTCCAATGCTCTCAAATGCCGTATTCAGCTGAAAACACATTCAAACACACACACACAACTCATTGAAACTAGAATCACCCATACCATACATCAAAAAAGGTGCACCTCGCTGTAACGAAAACACGAAAAAGACTAAAAACCTTCATTTCGCACTAGCCCCGTGCAAGATGATGTAACTGCTATGTGAAAAATCCAAGTCAAAAAAAAAGTAAATTATGTGGGTAAAAAATGCCATTTCACTGTAGCGAAACTACGACAAAAAGATGCATGTCGCTGTAGCCCCGTGCGACATGCGCGAAACTGTGGTGCCATGGAAATTTCGCTCAAAATTTTAAAAAACCAAACATGAAATGACATGACACAAGTAGATGAAAAAAACAAAAACACCGCCAAAACCATAGAAAATAGAACATGACGTCACTTGGCAGCATTTCAGGCGCGTCTTGACGCACCACTGGACCGTTGTTTTATGTTTTCCCAAAAAATGAAAAGGTACCTTAAGGGGGCTTAAAGCACTGTTTTATTTTACAAAGTACCTAATAGGGCTGGTTGGCATGCAATGGGTTTTGTTTGCAAACAGCAACCCCAAACCAAATAATAACCCCACAGCACATGAATACACATATGCCTCCACATTAGTATTTGGGTATATTATGTCAAATTATGCCTTAAAATGTCATCAAAAAATCATAGGGCAAGAGCAATTACATTAGGTCATTAGGTGAACAGACATAAATAACAAAAGAAAAACACATGTAAATACAGAAAACTATAATCAAATATTTCATTACACATTTTTGAGACATTCCCATTTCTATTTTTTTGCTTTTTTTTTGGCTAAAAAGAAATAGAAGGTACCTTAAGGGTGGTTTAAAATACCTTTCATATTACAAGGTACCTTATAGGGTTGGTTGGCATGCAATGGGTTTGGTTTGCAAAGCTGTAACCCCAAGCCAACTAATGACTAATAACACCACACCACCTGAATACATGTGTATTTTTACATACATATAAATAAATAAATAAAAATGAATAAACAAATAAATAGATAGATAGATAGATATATATATATATATCCACAGTGATATTTGGGCACATTACGTCTTAGAGTTTCATCAAAATAATCATAGGACAAGAGCAGCACATAAATAACAACGCAAATAAGATATGTACAATACTGAAATTGCAATAAAATAATTGCTCTAGACATTTTGAGACATCTCCATTTCTATTTCTTTAATTTTAATGTTTTATTTTTCCAAAAAAATAAAGGTACCTTAAGATGGCTTAAAGCACCTTTCATTTTCCAAGGTACCCATGTGGAACCAATTTTTGAACATTTTAGGCTTCGGTTTTGGGAGCCAATTTTCAGACGTTTTGAGACATCTCCAGTTCTATTTTTTTGTTTTGTTCAATGAAAATGAAAAAGCCATGCAACATCCATTGTGAGTTATAGATATCACATTGGTTGATTGATACATTCACAAGGTCTTTGGTATTTCTGTTGTAAGTTTTTCTGACATCATCATGGGCAAAACGTGTTCTTCATGGAGTTACTTTTGGTGAAAGGCTGGAATTTACGTCAAGTGTACACTTAGGGATGTCTCAAAATAGGGGTGCCCCAAAGCTGTGTTTTGCACACTAAAAAACAAGGGCTTGGGGCCCCCTATTTTGAGACATCCCCAATTGCAAATACCATCTGTGTAGCACACTGGTTCTCAAGATTGAAGTTACTTGTCACTTGTCGCCCCTGCTGGTAACCTCATGAAGAGGCCTGCTTGTCCACCTGATGCTATGCTTGCATTTTGCCTCCACCTGAACCAGCACCAGAATCTGTAGAACAGGCTTCTCCAGAAGAAACTGCCCCATGAGCTGACCTGAATTCTTGGATACTGCAGCACCAAAGGCAAAGGCCAAAGCCAAGGTGAAAGCAAAATCTAAAGCCAAGGCAAAGGCAGCAGGTAAAGCCAAGGCTGCTGCCAGCAAAGCTCCTGGGGTTACTTCTTCACCAATGAAAGCTCAAAAGGCAAAAGCCAAGAGCACAATGAAGAAAAATCCTGAAAAGACCTGATGCAGCTGAAGGCGAAAGCCAAGGCCAAAGCGAAGACTGTCAAGGAGATGGCAGCAGGATGGAAGAAGACCAGGGATGAGCCAGTTCCTGATGACCATGCAGAAGGAGAAGATGAGGAGCCTAAAGAGGAGGATGCAACAGTTGTTGACGATGAGCATTGAAGCTACCCCAAGGTAAGGAAATGTGCCAGAATGATCAAAAGTGGCCAGGTGCCAGAAGATCTTCAGCAGCTCTATGAAGAGGGTTGAAGAATTCTCCTCCCCCAAGGTTATTTAAGAGTCCATTCATCAACAAAGTCTTTCAGCAGAACACCAGAGGCGAGTCTGTGTTTGCTCCTGGAAATACCCAGTGTTCGAAGTTTTCAAGAACAACTCTGAGATTTGCACCAACAAATTTCAGTTTACTGGGTTGGCTTAGGTTGTGGACAAAATCCAGGAAAACCAGCAAGCTTTGAATGATGCAGAAAGACGAGGTGATGTCTATCAGAAAGATGGTTACTATCATGTCAAGACAATAGCCACAGCCATTGAGAAGAAGCAGGGCAGTTCCATGGTCTTGCATGGTGGGCAAGCCAAGCTCACCAAGGATAAGAGTTCGCAGGTGAGTCAATTCATGTCGAGCAGGCCCTGGGGCCAGTTTGGCACTGGAGCTAGTTGTTGTGGTAGTGGCAGTGGTGGTTGTGGTAGTGGTAGCAGTGCTTCCTCTACACCAGCTGTGGTTACTTCATCCTCAGCATTGCCAAAAGCGATTTCTGATGCTCCTTTTCAACTGAGCTGGGCAAGTGTGCAGCATGACATCAAAGAAACCAAATTGGTTCAGGAGCGACTTGGTAGAGACAAGAAAGACCAAAAATCAATGATATTTTGAAGGATGCCCTCACTGAGCTTTCAAAGACAGAATGCATGCTTGGACAATTTTTCATTGCCAAGTATGACTGGCTCATTATTGCCATAATCTTGTTTCATGCCTTTTCTGACTTTTCCTCATTTCTGCCATGCTCTTGTTTCATAAATTTTGTCAGTGACACAAACACTACCCATGATCAAATCATTTGATCCAATCCAAGTGCCAAGGAAAAAACATGATACCTTGTCAAAATACATGAAGTAACCCCATGCACATATGTCAGCAGCACATATATAGTCACCCCAAGAGAACATCAGACACATACCATATAACAAAAGAAAATAAAAAAACTATATGTATAAATGAAGTGAAAAAACACTAACACTTAAAAATTACCTTGAAAAAGGACCTCAATAATTAACTTCAAAGGTATTTTTTTTTACCTATTAGGTAAAAAGAATCGACCAAAATTACCTTCATAAAGGCTATTTTTTTAGAGTTACCTATTTTGCTCCAAATAGCCTGGCCTGACCTATAGGGTACCTTTCATCGCCGGCCGAAGCCACTTTACACGGAAAAACACAAGGTTTCGTGCTCTCCTCCCCAAAACATAGCCCATGCAACATTCATGCAGCCATTCCAATGCGATCTGCCACCACAGCTTCAAGAAACGCATAGAACTACGCACACAGGAACAACCACTCGTTGCAAAACACAGAGGAGGAACCAATTCGCGACAGAAACGACCGCAGCCGCAACCGCCGCACACAGGAGGTACCTTTCATCGCCGGCCGAAGCCACTTTACACGGAAAAACGCAAGGTTTCGTGCTCTGGCTTCCTCCCCAAAACATAGCCCATGCAACATTCATGCAGCCATTCCAATGCGATCTGCCACCACAGCTTCAAGAAACGCATAGAACTACGCACACAGGAACAACCACTCATTGCAAAACACAGAGGAGGAACCAATTCGCGACAGAAACGACAGCAGCCGCAACCGCCGCACACAGGAGGTACCTTTCATCGCCGGCCGAAGCCACTTTACACGGAAAAACACAAGGTTTCGTGCTCCGGCTTCCTCCCCAAAACATAGCCCATGCAATATTCATGCAGCCATTCCAATGCGATCTGCCACCACAGCTTCAAGAAACGCATAGAACTACGCACACAGGAACAACCACTCGTTGCAAAACACAGAGGAGGAACCAATTCGCGACAGAAACGACCGCAGCCGCAACCGCCGCACACAGGAGGTACCTTTCATCGCCGGCCGAAGCCACTTTACACGGAAAAACGCAAGGTTTCGTGCTCTGGCTTCCTCCCCAAAACATAGCCGATGCAACATTCATGCAGCCATTCCAATGCGATCTGCCACCACAGCTTCAAGAAGCTTCTTATTTTTTGTTATGTATTGTTAGATCACGTACCACCCTTCATCATAGTCAATTCCATAGCTTCGTATTCTTTTGTTATTTATTGAGATCACGTACCACCCTTCATCATAGTCAATTTCATAGTTTCTTATCCTTTTGTGTTGTATTGTTATGTTATGTATTGTTAGATCACACACCACCCTTCATCATAGTCAATTCCATAGCTTCTTATTCTTTTTGTTATGTATTGGTAGATCACGTACCACCCTTCATCATAGTCGATTCCATAGCTTCTTATTCTTTTGTTATGTATTGTTAAGTTATGTATTGTTAGATCACGCACCACCCTTCATCATAGTCAATTCCATCAAGTAAAAGTCATTCGTAACTCGGAAGTATTGCTTCCCAACTTCCTTTGATAAAGAAAGGTGGCTGAAAAAAACATTGTGGAATGCCACTTGGCTGCCCAATTCCAAGTTGCTTAGCCTCCAAAGGCAAAATTATCAGAATAAAAGCTATTCATGCTGCAAAAACTTTAAATGGAATACGCATGCATTCCCCAGGAACTGGTATGCAATGCCTCAAGGCACCCAGCATGCAGCAGCAGCTTTTTTCTGCACCAGATTTGGAAGAAAAACATGTGCAGCCTTGATGTGCAGCCTTGCCTTGCTAGGCCTTTGTTGGTTTCAATCAATTGGTCTTTCTCTTCTTGGGTGCGCTGCCTTGGCTCCCTTGGGCAGGAATGTCCTCTTGGGTGTCCTCTGCCTTCTGGTACTGCAAAAGCTCATTGGCAGCCAAGGGCTTGGAATTCTGGAAGCATGGTACTTTGATGGAACCGTGGGTGATGGTGCCCAATTCCATGTTGAAGTTTTCCTTGGTGCCCTTGACCCACCAAAATGGGATGAGGCATTCTTGCTTTTGGGGACCATCAGCCCAAGTGGTATATTGCTTCCATGGATTGATTTGCCACTTGGTTCCACCATGCTCTATGCAATAGTACTCTTTGGGAGGTGGATCCTTCAATTTGGTCAAATGCCCCAATGGCACCAGCTTCAAAGCCTTGGCTTTCCTGATGGCCTCCAATGCCCAAATGCCAGTTGGGTGCAAAGAAAAAGTGGTATTTTTCAGCCACTTCATGCAATGCCAAGCTGGCTTGTAACTTGGACAGTTCCTCTTTGGCCATGGGCACCTGCTGATGAAGCAAATCCTTGGTCGTAGTGGCAGGGAGGAGCTCTGGCATTTTGGCCTTTGCAACTTTACACTTGAAGAGATCTTTGAATGGTACATGGATGGTCACCAAAGCTGCCAGCACTGGCTAGTGCACCATGGTCGCAACCTGGTCATTGATGGCTGTGAACTCGAAGACTTGGCTGGGGTGCTCCTTGTTGCAAATGTACCTGGGCTGGCCAGCAAGGGCTACACATAAATTTAATAAGTTTGAGGTCATGGTGCATGGACAGCCACAAAGACCAAACAAAACAGATTCATGATTCCAAGTGAATGCCATGATGCAGCTCACCTTTCTTCATGTGCTTGTTTTGGTGCAAAGCAACATCTTCTGGTTTGGCAGCCATGAAATCAGTTGGTGTCTCTGGCTTGTCTTCCTCTGGCAGGCTGGTGCTTCCTCCTTTCATGTCAGTGGTGAACTGGACCAAAATGGCAGCAAGATCCTTGTAGGTCTTGGTTTCCCTGGACCACTTTTGCTTGCCAACCAAGAGAAGTATGGTCCTGACACACATCAGGCCACAGGCTTTTATGGCCAACCTTGGGTCTGATCCAGCTTTGGCAACTTTCCAGCTGGCTTGGAGCTGCTCTTCTGCCAGCTGGACTTTGTCCAAGTTGCCCTGGGACTTGAGTCTGTCAATGTCACCCTTCACAATTGGCTTCTGGATGTTGTCCTGATGCTTTTGGGTGCACAACATGGCAGCCCATATGGCAATCCTCAGCAGAGGGAAGATTTGGCCACTCACTTTGAAGTTGGTGTAGCACATGGCTTGGAAGATGTCATGGCCCACTTGGAGCTGGATGTTGAAGTTCCTGCCTGAGCAGCCACAAACACATGGGAAACAAGGTTGGGGAACATATATAGACAGTGATTACACATGAAATGCCACAAGGCTTCGGTTTAATGCCAAATGGCACAAACACAGGCAAGGCACTGAATTTCTGGAGGAAATCAATGAATGGAAATGTATCACCTCCAGCATACTGGGTGATAAAATGGCAAAGGTCTACCAAAAGCTGTGGCTCCACAGTGGTGCTGGCTTGGGCTTTGCTCTTGGCTTCCTTGAGTGGCACACCATGCTGGAACAAATTGGCTAGCTGGGCTGCCAATTCCAATTCATTGGCAGCTTTGGAGATGGCATTGGCAGAATTCAAGGCTCCTTGGAGCATGGATGGCAACATTGGCCACTGCTTTTCCACCAAGTGGCCAAAAATCAGCCATTGCCAGCCAATCTGTGTGAGGTCCCATGCTGTATCATCCCTTGGAACTTCCATGGCTGGTCCACTTTCTGGTGTGCAGCCATGTTGGATGGCTCTCAAAAATGCAGTGGTGTGGGAAGCAGAGAGGCTGAGGCAACCTCAATTTGACAAAAGTAACAAACAGCAATTGCAGATGCAAGGACTTGTGCCATATTCTTTTGGTGGAAACTACAAAAATTGCCTTGGGGTATGCCTAGAAACGTTCTTGGCCACACAATGGTGCCATGGAACCTGCTGCCTCCTTGATGATGGCCTTGTTGGCGTTGATCTGCTGCTCCCTCTTGGTCAACTCCATGGCCATGCTCTCCCCAAGCAACTGCCTTTTCATTCCAATGGCCAACATCTGTTGGCTTTTGGCCCACATGTCCAGCCATGAAATCATTTGCCTGGCTCTGTTGTGGGGATGGCACAGAACCTGGGATGGTGTCACACCAGATTGGTAATGAGCAAGCCCATATTTTTGGAGGACAGCCACCAACCGGCCCACAATCTGGTTCACTGGCGTCTGTGATCCCAGCAAGGCATCGATGTCAGCAACACAAGCTGGGTCAACCACCATGGCAGCTGCAGCCATGGTTTCTTTCGGAAAATCCAGAAGTATATATGGCTGCTGTTTGGAATCTGTGGCAAAGTGGCCTTCCAAAAAGAAACAAGATTACATGGATGGTTTTGGTTAAGTATAGCTTGGCTTTACAAAAGCTTTGCCTGGGCCAAGGCAAGTAAAATGGTTCACCATGATTGTTTGCAAGGCTGCAATGCCAATGTGGCTATATGTGAAGCACTTGCATTTACCTGTAATGCCACATACTTGGCATAAATTGACATGCCATGAGGCAAAACTCTCAAACTGATGTTGCCTGAAACTGCAGACTCCTTTTTTCCAAAGCCACCTGCAATGTTGTTCAAGCCTTGGGTTCTTCACTTTCAGCTGGCACAGCTTGGGTCTTGGACTTGTTGTAAGCCTTCTTGTGCCTCAAAGACTCCTTGTCCTGGTCCTGGTGGAGGAGCAAGAAGATTGGCTTCAACTGGACTTCTTCCAGTGGCACTTGCATCAAGCAGGCAATGGTGGCATCTCCCACTGGCACCTCTTTCACCTCTGGGGCACCCTCCACCTTCCTCTTCTTGGGCTTCACTATTTGGTGTTCCTCTTCAACCATGTGATCTTGGTTGGCTTCATCTGCCTGGGTCCAGATCTTGTTTCTCTTGGTGAACAAACCTTGGAAGCTTGGATGGTTGGAGAAAGAAGCATTCTTGATGGCTTCCTTGCCAAAAATGATCTGGTTCAATGGCTGGGATGTTGGTCTCAATTGCAGCCACTTGCGATCATCATGTTCTTGGATGCGAGTTTGGGGGCACAGCCATGGCTTTGGCATCATTGCAGCTGATGGTCACTTGAGTTTGGATTTCTAAGTTCATGATTGCATGTGGAGCAGGTGGCTGCAAGTGCAAAGACAAATGTTTGCAATGCAATATATGTGGCCAAACATGCATGCCCAATGGTTGCACATGCAATGCCATGTGGCAGCAAGATAGCAAACGCAATGCCACTTGTAATGCCATGTGGCAAAATGTTTTAGCATAACATCTTGTACAGAAATCTTTGAAAAGTTCGTTTTATAACCCTTGCTAAGTTGGTTATCTTTTAGCTAAAAGTTAGCTAACTCTAGCTAAGTCTATGCTCAAAAATAACATATTTTATGTTAAGTTAAAGAAGTTAGCGAACTTTTAACAAAAAATGCTATTTCATATTATCTACATAACTAGTTACAATGTTTTAACCTAGTCTTGCAACTTGTTACATCTTGTTAGAACTTGTTACAACTAGTTACAACTACTTATTAACATCCCTAACTTACATATATAACTAGTTTTAAAAAACGGGATTATTTAAGTAGTGCAAAGTAGTACTGGAACGTGCTTTGTGCAAGCTTTGTAGTACAAAGTAGTACTGGGAACGACTTTACGCAAGCTTTGTAGTCGAAGGAAGTTTAGAAGTCAAACTTCCGACAATATGGACAGATGAAAAGCAGAGCAGGGAAGAGGCAGGGAGAAGAGAAAGATTAGAAGAGAGAAGAGTAGCAGAGAAAGAGTAAGAAGAAAGAAGATGCAGATGCGCGAAAAGGTAGGAAAGTCGCGAAACACTATATTTTTCCAATGATTTGTGGCTCCGGAGGGTCGAAAAGTAGGCTCGCTAAAGCGGCGGGTGCGGAGCCAGCTGGCCAGATGAGTGATGAAAAATTGCACGCCGTTGTGGCGCGAAGCACATTTCGAAGTCAAAAAGTACAAAACACCTCAGCGTCGGACCACTTTTGGAAGTTGCGCTGTCGAAAAAGTGCACGCCGTTGTGGCGCGAAGCACATTTGGAAGTAAAATGTGTTAAAAACTGAAGGGTTCGGACCACTTTTGGAAGTTGCGATGTCGAAAAAGTGCACGCCGTTGTGGCGCGAAGCACATTTCGAAGTGAAAATGTACAAAACACACCATGGTCGGACCACTTTTTGAAGTTGAGATGTCGAAAAAGTGCACGCCGTTGTGGCGCGAAGCACATTTCCAAGTCAAAATGTACAAAACACCACATGTTCGCGCCACTTTTGGACGTTCAGATCTCGAATAAGTGCACACCGTTGTGGCGCGAAGCACATTTTGAAGTCAAAATGTTAAAAACACTAGGGGTTCGGACCACTTTTGGAGGTTCAGATGTCGCTTCGCTTCGCTTGACTAGACTACGCTACATTACACTACACTCCGCTACACTACAACTACACTACATTACACTACACTACACTGCACAACACTACAACTTCAACTACACAACTACATTCCACTACACTACACTCCACTACACTAAATTACACTACACTACACTACACTACATTACACTACACTCCACTACACTACAGTACACTACATTACACTACACTACACTACCTTCAACTACACTTCACTACATTACACTACACTCCACTACACTACAACTACAACTACAACTACACAACTACACTCCGCTACACTCCACTACACTCCACTAGAGGAAATTACACTACACTACACTACACTACATTACACTAGACTCCACTACACTACACTCCACTACACGAAATTACACTACACTTCACTACATTACGCTACACTACACTCCACTACACTACACTACATTACACTACACTACACTACCTTCCACTACACTTCACTACATTGCACTCCACTACACTACAACTACAACTACAACTACACAACTACAATCCACTACACTCCATTACACTAAATTACACTACACTAAATTACACTACACTACATTACACTACACTACGCTACCTTCCACTACACTTCACTACATTACACTACACTACACTCCACTACACTACATTACACTGAATGACACTGCACCACAGATAGACAGGTAGACAGATAGATAGATAGATAGATAGACAGACAAATAGATAGAGAGACAGCTAAATAAAAAGATAGGTAGATAGATAGATAGATGGATAGATAGATGGATAGATAGATAGATAGGGAAATAGATAGGTAGATAGATAGATAGATAGGGAGATAGATAGACAGACAGACAGATAGATAGGTAGACAGATAGATCAGTAGGTAGGTCGGTAGATAATCAGAGAAAGATAGAGAAACAGAGAGAAACAGAGAGAAAGAGAGAGAAAGAGTGAAAGAGATCAAGCACCTTTCAGTCCATCAGTGGCTTCGCTCTGCCATCCCTGATTTGCAACAACCAACCTCTCCTATAGGTTTCCTATTTTTGAAACTTCCGCCACCGCCTTGTGCGGTACTACTGGTACAAAGTGGTACTGGGAAGTATTTTGTGCAAGCTTTGTAGTACAAAGTAGTACTGGGAAGTACTTTGTGCAAGCTTTGTAGTACAAAGTAGTGCTGGGAAGTGCTTTGTGCAAGCTTTGGAGTACTCAGTAGTACTGGGAAGTGGTTTGTGCAAGCTTTGTAGTACAATGTAGTACTGGGAACGACTTTGTGCAAGCTTTGTACTACACAGTAGTACTGGGAAGGACTTTACGCAAGCTTTGTAGTACAAAGTGGTACTGGGAAGTATTTTGTGCAAGCTTTGTAGTACAAAGTAGTACTGGGAAGTAGTGTCTGCAAGCTTTGTAGTACAAAGTCGTACTGGGAAGTGCTTTGCGCAAGCTTTGTAGTACGAAGTAGTACTGGGAAGTACTTTGCGCAAGCTTTGTAGTACAAAGTCGTACTGGGAAGTACTTTGTGCAAGTACTGGGAAGTCCTTTGTGCAAGCTTTGCAGTGCAAAGTAGTACTGGGAAGTACTACTGGGAAGTAGTTTGTGCAAGCTTTGTAGTACAAAGTAGTACTGGGAAGTGCTTTGTGCAAGCTTTGTAGTACAATGTAGTACTGGGAACGACTTTGTGCAAGCTTTGCAGTACACAGTAGTACTGGGAACGACTTTACGCAAGCTTTGTAGTACAAAGTGGTACTGGGAAGTATTTTGTGCAAGCTTTGTAGTACACAGTAGTACTGGGAAGTAGTGTCTACAAGCTTTGTAGTACAAAGTAGTGCTGGGAAGTGCTTTGTGCAAGCTTTGGAGTACTCAGTACTACTGGGAAGTGCTTTGTGCAAGCTTTGTAGTACACAGTAGTACTGCGAAGTAGTTTGTGCAAACTTTGTGTAGAGTAAGGAGTGTGGAGTGCAAAGTGTGGAGTGGGGAGTGTAGAGTGTGTAAGGTGTAGAATGTGGAGTGTGGAGTGTAGAGTGTCAAGTGTGGAGTGTGGAGTGTAAAGTGTAGAGTGTGAAGTGGACAGTGTAGAGTGTGCAGTGTGAAGTGCGGAGTGTAAAGTAAGGAGTGTGGAGTGTAAAGTGTAAAGTGTGGCGTGTGGAGTGTGAAGTGTGGAGTGTGGAGTGAGGAGTGTGGTGTGTGTAGAGTGTAGAGTGTGTTGGAGTGTGGAGTGTGGAGCGTGGAGGTGTGGAGTGTGCAGCGGGTAAAGTGTGGAGTGTGGAGTGTATAGTGTAGAGTGTGGAGTGTGGAGTGTAAAGTGTGGAGTGAGGAGTGTGAAGTGGAAAGCATGGAGTGTAAAGTGTAAAGTGTGGAGTGTAGAGTGTAAAGTGTAGAGTGTCAAGTGTAGAGTGTGGAGTGTGGAGTGTAAAGTGTGGAGTGTGGAGTGTACAGTGTGGAGTGAGGAGTGTAAAGTGCAAAGTGTAGAGTGTGTTAAATTGTAGAGTGTAAAGTGTGGGGTGTGGAGTGAGAGTGTAAAGTGTAAAGTGTGGAGTGTGGAGTGTAAAGTGTCGCGTGTGGAGTGTGAAATGGGCAGTGTAGAGTGTGGAGTGTGGAGCGCGGAGTGTAGAGTAAGGAGTGTGGAGTGTAAAGTGTGGCGTGTGGAGTGTCAAGTGTGGAGTGAGGAGTGAGGAGTGTGGTGTGTGTAGAGTGTAGAGTAGAGTGTGGTGGAGTGTGGGGTCTGGAGTGTGGAGTGTGGAGTCTGGAGTGTAGTGCGCAGAGTGTGGAGTGAGGAGTGTAGAGTGTAAAGTGTGGAGTGTGCAGTGGGTAAAGTGTGGAGTGTAGAGTGTGGAGTGTGGCGTGTAAAGTGTGGAGTGTGGAGTGTAAAGTGTGGAGTGTAAAGTGTGGAGTGAGGAGTGGGGAGTGTAAAGTGGAAAGCGTGGAGTGTAAAGTGTAAAAGTGTGGAGTGTAAAGTGTAAAGTGTAGAGTGTGGAGCGTGGAGTGTAAAGTGTGGAGTGTCGAGTTCAAAGTGTGGATTGAGGAGTGAGAAGTGTAAAGTGCAAAGTGTAAAGTGCAAAGTGTGGAGTGTAAAGTGTAGAGTGTGGAGTGAGCGTGTAAAGTGTAAAGTGTGGGGTGTGGAGTGTAAAGTGTGGAGTGTGGAGTGTAAAGTGTAGAGTGTTGAGTGTGGAGTGTAAAATGTCGAGTGCGGAGTGTGCAGTGGGTAAAGTGTGGAGTGTTGCAGGTGGTGGTGATCTCGTTGTGCTGGTGTTGTTGTTGTGCTGGTGATGTTGTTGTGCTGGTGATTTCGTTGTGCTGGTGATTTCGTTGTGCTAGTGATTTCGTTGGTGCTGGTGATTTTGTTGCGCTAGTGCTGTTCGCTGGTGATTTCGTTGTGCTGGTGCTTTCGTTGCGCTGGTGATGTTGTTGTGCTGGTGGTGATTTCGTTGTGCTGGTGGTGATGTTGTTGTTCTGGTGAGTTGTCTTTTTTTGAACTGTTGCTCCGGTGCCTTCGCTGAGACGGTATGAGCGCACGATGCATGAAAAAAAAGTTCGTTTTCCTCTTGCAGAGGTTTGCACTCGTAGTCCAAGAACGTGAATACATTCGGATTCGTGGCTTCCATCTTGTTTTATGGAAGACGAACATGGAAGAACATTCGGCTCTCTTGGAATCTTTTGTTTTTATTTGTCTCATTTTCTCATCGGACGCGACTGTTGTTTTCCCATATGTTCTCTTGGGATGTTCAGTGCCCAAGGCTCCCAGCGGACGTTGTTGCTGTTGTTGCTGTTGCAAATGCAGCTGGTTCCGAGCGGCTCGGTTGCCCAGAGAACATCACGGACGCGGTTCCAGATGGACCTTCAAAACATCGCATCTGAAGAAAACAATGTCCATATCATGCCAAACTCATTTTCTAATCAGACATTTTTGCGGAAATATTTTTCTCATCGGACGCGACTGTTGTTTTCCCATATGTTCTCTTGGGATGTTCAGTGCCCAAGGCTCCCAGCGGACGTTGTTGCTGTTGTTGCTGTTGCAAATGCAGCTGGTTCCGAGCGGCTCGGTTGCCCAGAGAACATCACGGACGCGGTTCCAGATGGACCTTCAAAACATCGCATCTGAAGAAAACAATGTCCATATCATGCCAAACTCATTTTCTAATCACAGACATTTTTGCGGAAATATTTTTCTCATCGGACGCGACTGTTGTTTTCCCATATGTTCTCTTGGGATGTTCAGTGCCCAAGGCTCCCAGCGGACGTTGTTGCTGTTGTTGCTGTTGCAAATGCAGCTGGTTCCGAGCGGCTCGGTTGCCCAGAGAACATCACGGACGCGGTTCCAGATGGACCTTCCAAACATCGCATCTGAAGAAAACAATGTCCATATCATGCCAAACTCATTTTCTAATCAGACATTCTTGCGGAAATAGGCAAGGTGTCTCCAAGAGGGCGGGATGAGAAAATTCAGGTTTTCCTGGCCTTGACGCAGGCCCTGTGTAGTTTTCCTACTCGTATGTTTTTCTCACGCTCGTGGGCGTTCATGATTGAAGCTGCCCCAGGTTCAACGATTTTGCAGCAGATACCACAGGCCACTCAAGCCACCAAAGCGCATTACACATGTCATGTGTCAAGCCATCAGTCTTGCAGTCTTCCATTTGTTGATAACAGGTTTGGATGGTTTGGATGGTTTGGGGATGTTTGGGGCATTTTGTGCCCAGGCTGCGCACGTGCTCGTGAACAGCGCCATTCTCCACGTCCCCACAAGCATTCCAGGAACCAAAACTGCGTGACCCAATGATATCTTCAGCGATCTTTCATCCCACGTTTTTCACAGGTTTATTCCATCGAAGCCGTATTATCAAACAATCAAACGCATTAAACCGCCAGCTTTTAAAATTGTTTTTACAAGAAGCAACCCAGCCACCTCCCAGCTCTTCTATCTTCTCTTCCCCTTCTTTCCTTTGTAGGGTGTTTCACTTGTGCAACGTTGCTCCTAGAACTGTTTCACGAAGCCCATGAGTGGAGTCAGCGTGACCCAAAATGGCTGAGAAAGTCAAATGTGCACTCGATTCGCTCTACTTGCGCTGATTGGATGTGTGTTGAGTCCCTTCTGACTACCCCCCCGATTTGCGGCATTTCGGTTTCACGGCGTAAACAGTCGCTGCCCATATGGGCCCACCGTGACGTGTCACGTGCAAAGCCTTGGTTCCTCGGCAAATATTCAGCATTTTTTTTTGCAATTGTTCGGATTTGCTCAGCTCCATTTGCTGGTGGAAGATGCCGAGCTTTGCTTTTGTCAAACGCCCCAGGCCATGGATGCAGAAGATCCCTTTGGGGATGGTGATGTATCCCAGGGCACCTTGATACACCTCCAAAAGTTGGCAGAGACTGCAAAGGAACACCAGGCATGGTGCGAGCTGCCTTTTGGGCAATTGGCGTACAACTTTGCCACGAACGGTTTCGGGGAGAAAAGTGTAGACTCACCATCGAGCGCAGAGAATCTGATAGTTGTCTACCTTCGAACTGGATTTGCAGACAAGGCCCAACAAATAGCAGAGTCTTTGCTGGAAACTGCAGAAGACAAGTTTGGCGACAAGACCCATTTGTAGCAAGGACTTTGGTAAGTTTGGGCAATGCACATGGAGACCTAGGTGACCACAGCCAGCTGAAGGTCCTGCTTGAGCGTGCGTGGGCAATCCAGGAGCAGCACTATGGGAAAGCACATCCCGAAGTAGCAGTTACTTTGACAAACTGGGCAATGCGCATGGAGACCTGCGCGGCTACTGGAGGAAGAAGGTCCTGCTTGAGGGTGCGTTGGAAACCCAGGAGCAGCATTACCGGAAAGAACATCCCGCCGTAGCAGTTACGTTGACAAATTTGGGCAATGCGCATGGAAAACTGGGCGACTACAGACTGACAGACGGACGA